>CAUYSK010029926.1:0-48982 GCA_963575035.1 Avahi laniger | reverse complement strand
CTCACTCTCTCTCTCTCACTCTCACTCTCTGTCTCTATCACTCTCACACTCACTCACACTCTCTCTCTCACACTCTCTCACTCACACTCTCTCTCACTCTCTCTCACTCACACTCACACACACACTCTCACACACACACGCACACACACACGCACACACACACACGCACACGCACACACACACGCACACACGCACACACACACGCACGCACACACGCACACACACGCACGCACACACACAGACACACACAGATACACACCCCTTAGAAACTCAGACAGGAAACAGGGGGGGGCCTTCCAGAAAGAGCAGAGGCTCACCCTGTTCTTCCCTCCCCCATCCCCTAGGCCTTAAACTAAATGGACAGAATGAGTGTTTATATTTCATGCGTGATCCAGGCCAGGCCTCATAGGTAGGAGAACAGACAGGTGTTTTAAGTCCAAACTTCTAGCTGGAAGTAATGTCCCTGGGGGACACAGCAGGGTGGCAGTCCACAACAGGGCAGGGGTTGGTAGTCAAGGACTTACTTGGAGTCCTGGACAACTTTTTTTTTTCTTTTTTTTTTGAGACAGAGTCTCACTGTGTTGCCCGAGCTAGAGTGCCGTGGCGTCATCCTAGCTCACAGCAATCTCAAACTCCTGGGCTCAAGCGATCCTCCTGCCTCAGCCTCCCGAGTAGCTGGGACTACAGGCATGTGCCACCAGGCCCGGCTATTTTTTTCTATATATTTTTAGTTGTCCAATTAATTTCTTTCTAATTTTTAGTAGAGATGGGGTCTTGGTCTTGCTCAGGCTGGTCTCGAACTCCTGAGCTCAAACGATCCGCCCGCCTCGGCCTCCCGGAGAGCTAGGATTATAGGCGTGAGCCACCACGCCTGGCCCCTGGACAACTTTTTTAATGACTGATGTATAATTTTGCAATTGCTCAAGAGAGCAGAGAGATGGGGGTATCAAATTGCAAGTTACTCATGTTGAGAGGATAATCCCATAATTGATGAAGGAAAATATGTTGAAAGAAGACATAAAAATCAGAAGTATCTTATAAACCAGCAATTCCACTCCTAAGCAGTCACCCAACAACAATGGGCACATGCATTCACAAAAGACATCTGCAAGAGTGTTCACACCAGCACTGTGCATGACAACCAACAATGGAATCAACCCAAGAATGCATCAATTACGAATAAATGATAAATGGACTGTAATTTTATTCATCTAAGGGCATATTCTACAACAATAAGAATTAATAGTCAAATGACTACATACTGTATGATTATATTTCTATGAAATTCAAAAACAGGCAAAGCTATCTACACTGTAGAAGTCAGGAGAGTGCTAACCTTTGAGGGAAGACACAGGAGACTTCTGAGATTCTGGGGTTTTTTTTTGTTTTTTCTTCTTCATTTCTTGATCTGGGTGCTTGTTACACAAGTGTGTTCACCTCAAAATTTTTTCATGAGGTGAACGCTCATGACTCATCTGTGTATCTTTTATATGTGATAAAATTTTCAAAAGGAACAAAAATCAAAGGGCAGATCTTTGGAAAATGCTTTCCTTTAGAAGCTAAAAACAGGATGATGAACTAGAGAAGTCATTAGAAAAGTACCAGAATTGCTTTGCTCAGTTCCACAGATGCTAAGAGGCAGTCTTAGAAATGTAGGTAACTACATAAAAATATTTAACTTACAAAGTCAAAACAAAAAAATTAATAAGACCAAAAGTCAGACAACCGTCTGGAAAATATATTTACAGCAATAATGACAAAGAACTCATGCAAAAGTCTGAAAAAAACCTCCACTATTTTAATACTCAGTGTTCTTCAGAGAAACTGAACCAATAGGATTATACACACACACACACACACACACAGACACACACGCACATATTATGAAGAATTGGCTCATGAGATTATGGAAGCTGAGAAGTCCAGACCCAGCAGAGCCAATAGTTGGAGTCTGATTCTGAAGGCCTGAGAACCAGGAGGGCCAAAGGTATAAGTTTCAGTCTGATTAACAATCTGAAGGCAGGAGAAGACCTATGTCTCAGCTTGAAGACAGGCAGAGAGGAAGACACATCTAGTCGCCCAAAAGCTCTGATGAAGATGTACAAGATTAATGTTTTCACGCCTATAAACACACTATCCATTCTGCAGCCTATGGATCAAGGAGTAATTTTGACTTTGAAGTCTTATTATTTAAGAAATACATTTTTACATGGCTATAGATGCTATAGATAGAGAGATTCCTCTAATGGATTTGGGCAAAGTAAATTAAAAACCTTCTGGAAAGGATTCATCATTCTAGATACATTGAGAACATTCATGATTCATCAGAGGTCAAAATAACATTAACAGGAGTTTGGAGGAAGTTGATTCTAAGCCTCATGGATGACTTTGAATGTTTCAAGACTTCAGTGGAGAAAGTAACTAAAGACATGATAAAAATAGCAAGAAAACTAGAATTGGGAGTCTAAAGATGGGACTGAATTGCTGCAATCTCATGATAAAATGAACATATGAAGAGTTGCTTCTTACAGATGAACAAAGAAAGTGGTTTCTTGAGATGGAATCTACTCCTGCTGAAGATGCTGTGAACATTGCTGAAATGACAACAAAGGATTTATAATATTCCATAAACTTAGTTGATAAAGCAGTGGCAAGGGTGAGATGATTAACTACAATTTTGAAAGAAGTTTTACTGTGGGTAAAATGCTATCAAACAGCATCATATGCTGCAGAGAAAGCTTTAGTGAAAGGAAAAGTCAATTGATGTGACAAACTTCATTGCTGTCTTATATTAAGAAATTGCCACAATCACCCCAGCCTTCAGCAACTACCATACCAATCAGTCAGCCGTCACCAACATTGAGACAAGATCGTCCACCAACAAAAAAGTTCATGACTCGCTGAAGTCTCAGATGATCGTTAGCATTTTTAGCAATGAAGTACTTTTAAATTAAGGTATGTGCATTTTTTAAGACATAATGCTATTACACACTTAGTAGACTACAGTGTAGTTTAAACATAATTTATATGCACTGAGAAATCAAAAAATTTGTATGCCTCACTTTATTATGATATTAATATTTACTTTATGGTGATGGTCTAGAACTGAAAATGCAATATCTCCGAGGTATGTCTGTCTGTATGTATAAATGTAAATGAGCGAAAAAGACACGAACGCAGGATATCGACGGCAGGTAGTGGCAGATACGATCGCAAATACAGCACATGGATGACGCCATTCAACCTCCGAGCAATTCAACAAAGTCAGAAATATTTTTCTCAATTTTAGAGGTGAAAAATTCAGAGTTGGGTATATTAACTAACTTAGCCAAAGTTTAGTTACTCAGTGGGGGCAAAAGATCTTCCTTAGAAAGATAAACTTAGAAAAAAAAAGACTTGCGCCTGGAAACCATAGACTCAGAATTGAGATGATGCAGAAATATAAAGCCATGAATGAAGTTATAGGCTTTTGACTAAATTTTGGAATATGAGAATTTGAAATGCAGAAAAGGCCTGAAAAACCCTGAGAGTCTTGACACTAGTTTTACAGAGAGGCACATCCTCTTAAATTTGGAAGTGAATGCAAGTAAATGAAATAGAATGTGTCTCTGTAGTGGGGAGTTCACCTTGGAGTTCCCTTTGCTAAGAGAAAATAGGGACTCAAAACAGCTTTATCGGGGACTGATCTAATGCATAAGGGAAGTGCCCACCTTTTGCAGTGGAGGTCATGGAGGGGCCACGAGGCTGCTTCCCGGTCATCCTTTGCTGTCTGAGAGTTGGCTTGTCCCCAAATTAGTGAGATGGTGCTTTGTATCCTCCAGAGGACTCTTTTCTCTCTGGTTTAATATGTCTTCAGCCAACAGGTAAGGCAAAAAAGACAGCTCTGAGATCAACAGTTATGATGACATGAATGGAGCAGATGTGAAGCTCCAGGGTCACGCTCAGCCCTCAAGTATCCGTAAGGACAGGTTCAGTGACTTTCATAGGCCAGAGGTGGCGACGGATCCCCTGGACGGCAGGAATGGTGGCTATTTGAAGTCTACCCTGGTAAAGGTAGTGGGAAGTCGGAATAGAATCCATATCAACTGAGTCTACCGAGTTCCATACTCTGTTTCTTAATGCGTTGTCAGGTTTACACAAGTCTGTGGGCCGCTGGCCTACCCCAGTGTCAAGGTCAGAGATAGTATGGGTGGGTTGGGTTACACTTACATACCTAATATTAAGATTTATATTAGACTATTATAGCTCATAGAACATATACACGTACACTATTATTTATTTTAATTTTATCATAATTTATGTTTCATTGTGATAAGCACATGCAGTTTTAATAGGAATATGAAAAAAAATCCACAGAAATGAAAATAAGCTTTAAGAAATTGAAATCATTTGATTCAAGAAGGTTAAAAAAAAAAAGAAATTGAAATCAGCTGGTCAAAACTTTCGCCCCTCTAACCCATAACTCCGTTGGACTGCAAGGTGCTTAAGCCAAGGGCAATGGCTTTTGCACATTTGCTTCCCAGCACCTCTTGCAATGCCTGAACTCATGAATAAGCCATTCATGAGTCAGGGTATGTTGTAAGTTCCATTGGCTCAGTAGGTTATGGTCCACCTGTCTCACTGTCACGCCAGGCTGCCTGTAGAGTTGGACTGCACAACTGCCGTTAGAATGGCTGCACTGATCCCCTGAAAAAGCCAGAGATCACTTTGATACATAGGTAAGCATTGCTGCTCCTTGGCCTCTTCCTAACCAGGTCTTTTTGGTGCATAAATTTGTCTTCTCGTTCACAGATGTTCCAAATCTCATTAAATTTATATAGAAAATGTTAAACCTTTAATTGCAAATCCCTAGTTCATTTTAGGACTCAGAGTTGTCACTGATAGAATGTATCATTTGCACTAAATAACAAGTATTAATATTAACATTCTAAAAATGTAGCTTGGAGGAATTTCAAGAGAAAAGAAATCATTAGTTTTTCAGCATCGATGTACATGCATGCATATACATTTTATATGTATCTATGCAGATCATTTGTGTTGAAATTACTTGTCCTATTGCATGCAAGTGCCACAGGTATTTTAGTTTGAGCTACTTTTATACTTTTTACTCTTGGGAGAGTTAATTACAAACAATTTAATTAAGATCTCTTACTCATTAATGTTCTAGTAGCTTAGCAAGTTTGGGTTAGCTCAGCAGGTTGCAAAGGTTTAATTTTATCAGTTATCCTCCCATTAACTCATACACCATCAGTACTGTGCTTGTTTTTTATCCTTCCCTGCCTGGGGTACCGACAGAATTTAAAATATCATTAAAACTAAGAATTCAGGAAAGATTCCGCTAGTTGCCACCTGTCCTGATGAGGCTTAGATTTCCATTTTGAATCTTTAAAACACAAGATCAAGGATGTCTCAATAATGTTCTCTCCAATAAAACTAAACAAACAAAAAACATATTTTATTTTTTGATTAGAATTAGAGCAATCACATATGGTTTCCATTAGCTTTGTGGGAAATATAGATTTCAAACAAAAAAACCTGTTCTATCATCCATTAGAAGCTCAAACACTAAAGATATAAATTTTGACTGAAAGAGAATCACAAAGAATATACATAACTGGAGAGAAAACCTTGCGTCATGTCTTAAGGAAATATTTTTCTATTTATTTTTTGATTCTCAGGACATTATATAAGGGTATAATTTATACTTGATCACATGTCACTAATACAGACTGTCTAGAATGAAATGTAAGACCTGTAAAATTCAAACTTACTTGTAAAAGTCAATACAGTTCAACTGACCTTTTTTCAGGTATAACTGGTTTAGTAAACAAGGAGCAATTAGCTTCATGGTTTAAATAGTAAAAAAATAGTTTATGTTGTACCAGCTGTGTTTTTTCTATACTCTGGCCATGAATCTGTGTTCTCCTATTTACCTGAAGTTTACTAATTATTATCAGGCTTGAATTTCCTTTCTGTTCTTGGGAATGCCAGAAAATGAATACCTAGCCTAGTAACGCTGTGTCTACTTTAGGAAAAATGATTCTGAAACAAAACACATTTAATGTTTAGTTCATTCTTTCTTTTTTATTTTACAACCTTGAAATAATCTGGGAGCATTTATTTTGAAATATATAAGTTGTAATATTTGGAGACTTTTACATAGAAATTATCACATATTCATAGAGAATATTATAAATTCAAAACACCTTTGTAAAATGAATTTGGAATATAGAAATAGTGTTTCTTTAACAACTTTAAGAGTAACAAAGAGCAGTTAAATTCAGGGTAGCATAAATACTTATTGTAAATTGATGAAGGAAAACAAAAAGGAACAGTTAAGAATGCCACTGTGGGCCTCTGAAGATAATGAGACCCAGGTCAAGTTGCAAGATCTAGCAAATAAAATTATACAACTCCCAATTCGGTTTGAATTTCAAACAAACAATAAACAATTTTTTAGGACATATATATCCCAGAAATATTTGGGACATTTTTATCCTATAAAAGTATTTGTTGTTTATCTGAAATTCGAATTTCACTGGGATCTTGTATTTTGTCTGGCAACCCTAGACCCAGGGAACTAAGGTGTTAGAGTTTAACGTCGGAGCTATTTTGTGGTACATTTGCCACTGGAATCTTGGTGTCAATAAATCTTATTATTTCCATTCTGTGACATTGTTCTTTACATAATTGTCCCAGTGACAATCATCTTTAATCAGTGATTTTTAAAAATAAAAATAAAAATTTTCCTTTCATTTTTCAGATGTCTCAAGTCTGAAGGCAACATTTTCTATTCCATAAAATGACACTATTGAAAATCTTAAGGTACAAGCTACGATTTGGCTTTCCCGATTATTCTGTAAAACAGTTATTTTAACATGGAGATCAAAATTGTTCTTCACTCTGTGATTTTATAGTAAAGTCATTTTACATGCATTTAAACTGAAGGAGAATTACGACCAGGAAAATTACAATCAGGGATCAGACTCGCAATGTAAAACTTTGAACACTCTTAAAAGCCATTTTTTCCCCTCCTCTCTATTATTTTACCATAAAAAATGAAAGCAGAGGGTGGCTACTTACTGACAAAATGTACAAGCACGCTCTGAAAAGACAATGATTTTTGCAGCTGAGAAATCTAGACGGAAATGGGCAGCAGTTTGTTTCAGTGGCTCTGATTTTATAACCTAAAGCTGTGTTTTCTGGCAGGAAAACTCAATGCCTGAATGAGAAGTGTGAAAACATGAGGTCTTCCACAGAATGCTGGGAAATGGAGCTGGGGAGTCCCACAGTCTTTGAGGCCAGGCTCTAAAACAGTGGCTAGGTCAAAAACCAAAGGCTGGGCACGGTGGCTCACGCCTGTAATCCCAGCACTTTGGGAGGCCAAGGCGGAAGCCTCCCGTGAGGCTATATATCACATTGTAATTTGTTTTCTCACACTATCCAAATGTGGCTGGCGCAAGGGGGCTGATCTCTTCAATACAGACACAATTTGGTGAGCTTCTACCTGTTAGGCAGGGCTCTCAGGCACCCATGATTTCCCCATCTAACAATGGAGACAATCCGGAAACTGCCCGACTACCAATTTTGTTCTGGTTGGGAGCAAGCTGAGGATCAGAGAAGCACACGGCAGGGAGCCCAGAGCTCTGTCTGAGGGCTCAGAGATTTCTTGGAAATGATACTTCATTTCCTGCTGGAGATAAGCAGTATACTGAAATATTTGCAATTGAGATGATACGGTATTGGGAATTTGCTCCACAGTGATATCACAGTAAGAGACGGAAAGTAAGTGAAATAAATTAGCCATGAGTTGACATGAATTGAAGCTGGGTTTGAGTACATGGGAGTTCATTCTACATTGTGTCCACTTGGTATATTTGAAATTGTTTGGAATAAAGAGGCAACGTGTGTGTGTGTGTGTGTGTGTGTGTGTGTGCGCGCACATGTGTGTCTGTGAGAGAGAGAGAGAGAGAGAGAGAGAGAGAGAGAGAGAGATGGAGAAAGAGAGATTGAGATTATGAGGTGAGGGTATATCTGGGGAAAGTGGAACAGACCAGAGAAAACAGAGTTGCAAAATGGCTAAGATTCCGTTTGTGCTCTGTGACCCCAAGAACAAGCACTAACAGGGAAAGTTCCCAGCACTGCTGGCAGTTAGTGAGAAGGTCTTACTTCGAAGGATGAGTCCAGCCAGCCTCCTTACCAAGGATGCCGGAACAGCCCACTATGGGTTCATCCATAAAGCCTAGCATGCCTGGATTCTTTGTCAAGTTCTTAGAGCTCTACTTCCTGGGAGCTTGCAAGGACAGCTTGGACAACCACTACTGACAGGATGAACTTGCGCCACACCTGTACACTATCCAGGGTGTTGGAGTGAAATGCAGTCATCCTACCCTCCTCCCAGAACACTGCAGCCCCTGAGATGCTGGGCCAGTATTCCTTTGTTCTCTGTGGTTCTAGCATCCCTTGGTCAATATGGCCAGGATTTGTCAGCCCCCAACTGTTTGCCAAGCACTGTGCTAGGTGTGTGGAGGACAAAGGACTCACCGAGTTTAAAGTTTCGTTGGTGACATCACAATCTCGCAAGAGGCAAACAAGGGTGCTGATGGTGCGTGACCTCTTAGAAAGTGAATCAAGTGTACTGCTTTAAACATTGCCATTTAGTCACAAAAGAAAGCTTAGTTTGAAACCAGTCCCTCTCTGTCCTTTCTCTGCTGGGTAATCTAATTTGAATGCAAGGAAGTCTGGCAGTTGCAAATGCTAGCTGGCAATGGAAGCGCATTTTCATTGACTTCCTGGGATTCTTTGCCTCCCTTAAATATTTTGGATACAGAGAACATGGCACAGATCCTTCCGTCGGTGCTAATGATGAGAAGAACTGCATAATGGAGGGTGCGCGTCGTCCAGACAGAGAGAAGTCGTGCAGATGAACGCAGCCCGCCCAAAATGGAGGCCGCTTCCAAGGCTGCCAGGCTGGCGACCACGAGCGGCAAAGACTGTGACATCCAAGTGTCGCAGCTCCAGTCAAAGTCGGCGGAGTCTGCCAATTGAAGACAATTAGCAAGCGCGACTTCTCAATTGTGTTGACAGATGAGGGAGAAAAATCAAATAGATGTGAGGGCTGTGTTTATCCTGCTACAGTGTTTTGCAATATTATGTCTATTGATTTGCTTTTTGTTCCTGAGTTATTGGGTGGATGGTGCGCTGCTCTGCCTGTCAACCTGGCGAGCTTGCCTTCACAGCTGCTTGTCAAGTGAGAGTTTCTACACAAATCACTCCAACCGGTCTCACAGGGGACATTAGGCCAAAGATACTCTGTTATGATTTAATGGAAAGGAAAAAAAAAACAAAAACAAAAAACGCCCCCCAAAAAAACTATAGCATGTGGCTCCGTTTTCCTTTTATAACAATTGGTTATAGCTTTTGAATTCTGTAATGTGGCGCAGCCCGCTGTAATTGGTTTTGTAAGCATTCTATAATCCGGGAAGGTAGGCTGGGCTGTGAGTGACTGTTACTTGTTGTCACAACTGACCCTCCTACTAAAACGTGATACGAAGTCCCATTGCCTGACATTGTAACACTCTCAAATTAAGATACCACGGTCAGTCATTATTTGAAAGCAATGTGAAAGCTCTGAGCCAGCTGCAATTGTTTAAAGAAATAGAATTTTTCTTTCTCTCTGTTGTTGTAAGCCCTGCCTACACTTCTGGGCACAGGGGAACCTCTCATTCCTCCTAGGGTGGGAGGCTTCCCCAGCTGGATCAGTCCTCTTTACCTAACCACATGAATTTTAATCCTAAACTTTGATGTAAAAACATGTGCAATTTGGGGATACATGTCAAAGAGCTCTAGGTCTAATATAGAAGAAGCAGATTCAGTATAATTCAGGACTGCATGATAAAAACTTTATACTCAGCCCTTTGTGTCACTTTTGCTTAGGAAAGAGAACCTTACCCAAGGGAATGATATTCGCCGTGGGAAGTTTGGAAGCTAAGGCAAGCAAACAGGGAAAGAATTTGGGACCCCAGTCCAGGGAGTAACCTTCCACTTCCTTCTCTTTCCACATGTAGCCCCAGTCTGCAATATATCAGAATTAGGAAACACATCCATACTCCTCACCTCCGTATTTATTAATTTATTTTTAAATACTCCGCAAATAGCAGCAGTTGTGGAGTCTCTCTGTTCAGCCTCCCCACATGCGAGCTTAGAGGCACCCTCTCAATGGAATGGGTGTTAAGCTGGGCTGAGAAGATCCACAAGGCAAAATCACACACATCTTGGCTATAAAAAAATTCTGCATTGTCGGCATGTGTTCGTGTATACAAATTTCTTCTTGGTATTACATATCGAGGTCCCCGTGCCCAACTCATTCACTAGTAGTGAGTTAGGTGCATTTAGGGAGATACATTACTTTCCCGCAAACAACACAGGGACTGTTAAACAAACAGCAGGAAGACGGCTCAATTTTAAATAAAATTTATAGGCCCAGAATGAATGCCCTTCCCTAAATAACTAACTTACTACCAGGGAATTTCTTAGGCACGGGGGATTAGAAAAGCCAATTCTAAAGTTAATTATAATACATAAACATGTATTTAAAAAGACAATTATTTGACATTATTTTGGAACTTGACTGAAAATTGCTTCCTAAGGACAAAAGCTCCTTCTCTGGGGTCTCAGATGACTTAGTACACAACAAAAAGGCATGTATCACACAGCAAGTGGGACTCTTTTCTAGGCATGCGTTCTCTAAAAATTCAGTGTTTCCAACTCGTTGTTCTATCTCCTGTTCCATTATTCCCACTCTCAGGAGTCTTCTTCTCCTGCTACCTAAAATCTCATAAATATCATCATGGGAGGGAGTGTGGTCTAGTACAGTTTTATTAAAAAGTCTCACGCGTTTTGCAGCCAAATCATCACCAACATATGCTGTTCCCAGGCTGTCTTCTGTTCCAACAGGTTCACAGGGAATAGCATGAGTAGCATTGAATGCTTCACAACTTTTCATATGCTATTTTATTCATTGAGACAAATATCCATTTGACACCAATTATGTGCACAAGATGCTATAAAAAACACAAATTGATTCCAACAACAAATCCCTGTCCTCAAAATGCTGATCATCTAGCTGTGAGTGGACGTTTACATGAAAACATATCTAATGATACTCTAACAAAAGGCAGGCATCTCAAGAGCTCTCATGTGGCAGATGCTAATTCACGATGAGGATAATGTCTCTCGTAGTTACCAGGTTTGAAAGGTTGTGAAGTCTGGTTACATTGAATCTTCCCGGCAACTCTGTGCTCTAGATGTTTTCATGGCCATTTAATAGAAGTAGAAACTGTTAAATGACCACAAAACTGGTAAGTGGCAGACATCGAGCCCTGTGGAGGCCACACGGGGTAACAAGAAGGCAAGAGTGTGGGTCTGCTGTGACCTAAACTTGATCTCACCTCCAACTCTTTCTTGCTGAACAGTTTCTGCTGCTTCTGTGAACTGAGAGCAATGATACCTACTTCTTAGGGTTGTTGTGAGAATTAAACAAGGTATATTGCATTTTCCTGTTATGGACTGAATGTGTTCCCCGGCCCCCATCCCAAATTTATATGTTGAAATGCTAACTCCCATGGTGATGGTATTAAAACGTAGGGTCTTTGGGAGGTCATGAGGGTGGAACCCTCATGATGGGATTGGTGTCCTTATAACAGACACAGAGCTTGTTCTCACTTTTGTCATGTGAAGACATAGCAAGAAAGGCCATCTGCTAACTAGGAAGAGGGCCCTCACCAGACACCAAATCTTCTGACACCTCCATCTCAGACTTCCCAGTCTCCAGAACTGTCACAAATACTTGTTTGTCATTTAAGCCACCCGTCTATGGTAATTCATTACAGCAGCCTGAACTGACTAAGACATTCTCCAGATCTAAGATGTCACTGATTGTCAGTAACATCATTATTTTATATTTCACTTAGAAAAAAATGCTGCCAATTAATTCACACATACAATTTTTCTTATTTCTTAGAATTTTTACTTATTACTTATCCAAAGACCTCTGCTAAACTTGTTTAGACATAGTTTTTCTTTTTTAAATCAAATGTGACTCTTGAGCATACATAAAAGGGAATGTATAAGAAAAATAAGTGGGTTACTTATTCCCAGATGTCTTCACATATGACCTTTCACAGTTAGTTTTTGATTCAGAGTTCTTGACGTCTATGTTTTTACAACATCACCTTCTGGGCCTGCAAGAGCAGTGGTGATGCAGCATTTCCTGAAGGATTTCTCCCATGATGTTCTCACTCACAGGGCAAGTTTTGATACTGGGGTGTCAATAGAAAGTATTCAAACACGAAGCAGAACTTCCATTCCTTCTTCAAGTGATCCTTAAATGTTTTGTTGACTGGAGTTGTTCTGCCATCCCTCCAAGAATAATGAAGGATGACAATTATGTCATGACTACTGGCTGGTCAACAGTGACTGTCAGATGCAATTGATTGTAGGAACATCTCAATTTCAAAGACATTAACATGAAAAAACTGTGTTTTATAATCTGTGAGACAGAGATCTATACAGTAGAAAATTATATCCAATACTTAGTAGATGCTTTAAACATTACTGTTCTTTTCTCCTCTTTTTTATATACACAATAGCTATAAATTGGTGAGTTTGCCAATAAAGCTTGTGTGTTTGTAGAGGAATAAGTATCTTGAACTAGAGAAAATTGCTTTGTTGAAAGGGTTGGGAAATTGCCCTCAGCAGGCAAGAAAGGATAAGCAGAGAGATGGGGAAGGGCAATCTGAAAATATGGCGGTTTTCACCAAGAGATTGCTACAGTGGTACTAAGGAACTGTTACTGATCTTACAAGAGTATTAAATTTGAAGAGAATATAAAATAATGTATTTAAAATGCTTAGGACAATGTTTAGCTCATATAAGGACTCAAAAGGACATCTTTACAATCTAATCCTAAGTAATATCCTTAATTAAGCAAGTGACGAAGTAATACAAGATCTTAGAATAGTGAACCTTGGCTGTGTTCAAGTGTCAGCTTCAACACGGACTAGCTGCATGACCTTGGGATAATTACTTCATCTCTCTGTGCTTCAGTTTCTCATCTGGAAAATGGGGTTACTAAAAGAACCTATATCACAGCAAGGATTAAATGAATTCATTATTTTTAATAATTTAGACATGGGCTGACTTAGTAACTGCCCAATAAATGTTACCCATTACTATCCATCCTACAGCTATGTTTTGTTTTTGCAGGGTATTTCTGGAGAGGGCAGTAGTTTAACCCAACTGCTCAATCAATATTTGTAAAATACATGCAGTAATATGTAATATAGTAAAATGCCAAGAAATGGAGCAGGGCATTCAAGTCTTTTTGAGCAGTTGTTGGTTATCTTTCAAATTGTATCATATAAATGATTGCTTGCTCTACCCATGGATCAAACCAGCCTTGAGCTCTACCAGCTTTTACAGCTAGTGTGATGGGCTCCTAGGAACCAGGCAGGAGTGTTGGACCCAACATCTAACTGAGTTAGAAAAGTATTTGCTACAAGACCTGACTGCCAAGTCCTGACAAGGGTTCTGGATGCAAGAACATCCTCCCCAAGCTCACTCTGCTCAGGGTGCACACACGTTTTCCATGTAGGCAAGGAAAGGAACGCAGAATCTCTCCCGACAATCAAAATCAATCTTTCGAGATCTCCCTCCTCTTCTGCTCTGGGCAGCTCCTCAGACTCCATAACCTAATGTTAAATCTTTATTAGTTCTTCTAAAATTCTGAGTTGAAAACCAGGGAATTGTATTGCCTCCTACTCTGGTTCAAAATTGACATATGCTCAGTACAGTTGTCAGGCCATATTTACCAAAATGTTGCATGCTCAGTCATTTTCACTGAGTCATTTATTTAATTCATAAATAATTTTTTCCCCTTTGCTTTGGGTGAAAAGCAAGCTAATCAGTGATGTGGCTCAGATGTTCTGATCCTCCAATACATTATGTTGGTTGCACTCCAGAGTCACATTTGAATTAAGAAAATAATAAAAGAGAGAGAGCAAGTCACTTCTTTTTTAATAGTGTTTGTTCTCGTTTACATTCAGTCTGATTCCTCTAGCAAGTGCAGATCCAAGCATTTCATTTTATTATTTTCAACTCCCCAGGATGACAAATGAAGTTAGTATATTTCAAAAAAAAAAAAATGTTTCAGAAAATAGAGAAAGGATAATCTTTAAAGTCGAGTCTTAGTTTTTCTATCAAAATGAGTTCTTTCTAATGCAGCTGCTTAGCTACAATGGCAGTCTCTAGCCTAAGGGAACTACTGGCCCGTCAGCCAATAACTCATTGTCTTTATGAACTGAGCTTTTACACCTATTACACCCTGCGAGAGGGGGTCCTTTCATTCTTGTCTTCCTGGAAAACTCCTGTTTTTCAAGATGCAAATAAGATGCCACCTTCTCTGCAAGACCTTGTCTATCCTCACCCTTCTCTTTTCCAGAGCAGATTTAGCTTCTCTTCTGTGGTTCACGGGCACTGTGTATATACATCTATGGTATCGCCCTCAGCCCATTGTATCCAACCACTTATCCATGTACGTCTCCTACTCAACTGTGCAGTCTTGTGGCCTGCATTGTAAATTTTCATCTTTTACTTCTGCCTTCTGATAACATACCAGGCTCATCAAAGGCATTCAAGAGATGCTTGTTGAATGAATGGTTACTAAAAGCCTTCTAGGTATATTAGTGGTGTTAGATGGAGAAATGGACAATGAAATTTTCATTTCAGCAGTGCTGAAGAGCTGTAGCACATTGAAGACACCCTGATGAAAGCCAAGTGTGCCACCTCTGCAATCATGGAGGTGGGCTTTGTAAATATTTCTCTTTTGTCAGCTGACACAATGTCAGGTGTTGTCACATGGAGGGTACTCAAGGAACATCGAAGCAAAAGGGCATTTGTCTTCTGTGTTCTGGTGTGTCTGCCTTGCCAAATTCCTGTTCAGCATGCAGTTTCTCCAGCGCCTGCCCTTGTAAAGGAAGACAAGTTCAGATCCCAGTTCCTGCGGCTCAGCGTGAGCCATGGCAGCCAGCAGTTTACCTGGAACCTCCTCTGATGGATTCAGAGTGGAGTGCTGCCAGCAAGGCACAGGCCTGTGAACAACCTCCACCCCTACTCTCTTAGGTGACTTTATAGTTAATTCTGAAGCCTGGCACCTGCCGGTGATGGCTTCTCCCAGCATTCCAGGGGGCAGACTTACAGCAAGGTCTGCCCACATGGCACCTCAGTTACTTCTTGCTGTCCAGTCAGCCACTGTGGCACCCTCTACAATGAGGTTTGTATCTCAGCCCTGTTTGAGCAGGGAGGAGTCTTCCTTGGGTGCTCTATCTCAGTCTCAGAGGCTGCTCCTGGTATCTACCAGTCTTGTATTCTTTATCCTTTTCTTTAACTCTTCCTAACCAAGTTCCTGTTGCTCCAATCCTCTGTTAATAGTTCTTTGTATTACATTGTCCCTGTTCAAATGACTGTATAGTTTTTCTCTCCTGATCAGGCCTTGACTATATATCAAATACTAAGTAAATAAAGATACAAAGAAAATTTTTGATTTAGCAAATTTGGAACCAATGTCAGAGTATGGTGAAGTCTATGGAGCTATCTATCTTTACATTGGATATTTGATGTTAATTATACTGTTTTGAATACTGAATTTGCAAATAATCTCTGCTCACACTTACGCCAGGAAGTTAACACCAGAGAGAAAAGCTATGAATTTAGACACTCTCAATTTTGAATTTTTCATAATTCAGATGGAGGCTGAATCAAAAAATACCCTTACCAAAAATTTCTTCTTATTAGTCTACATGAATAACATGATCACATCTGCAAAGGTAAGATTTTAGAAGTACCATCCTATGCTCAGATGGACTCAATATCTTATACATGGTAGATCCCTAATAAATGTTGATGATGCTATAATTGATGGGGTGAATTCAACCAAACCTCTAAGTTCATTAAAGGAATTTTTCTGGACATGCTTCCAATGTACATATGGATTAGCTGGATTTACTGCACCTACATGAAAGTCATATTTCTAATATCTTTAAAATAAATCTCAACCTTAGTTAATCAATTCAAATAAGTGGAGCATGAATATTTGTTGTTTTTATTGTTGCTGATGTCTTTTTTTAGAGTGCTTATATGGCAATGTAAAGAAAACTTTAAAGACTGAATATAATTTTAATAAAAAAACAAGAAAAAAATTGGTGGAGGTCACCTACATACTACAATCTCTTCTGAGAAATCAGAGCCATATTAGAAAACTAAATACCACTTAGATTACATTACTGAGTTTGCATTTCATATCTGAATCAATTAGTTTCATTAGTGAAGACATTCACCATTATTAAACCCTGCCTAAGGATCTCATTCACTGCTGACTGCTACTTTCAGACTTCCAGGGGAAATACACACGTGATTGGGAACAATTTACTCTTACGTTGGTTTGGAAAATAGTATGTGTTTTAAATGGCTCATTCTGCTTGACTAAAGCCTTATGTATGGGCCTATTTCCTTCATCCATAATTCTCTTGGCTATAAACTTTAGCATGGGCTTGTTTGTGTAACTGGTTCTATGAACCCCTGTATGTTTTTTATAATCTTCCCCTCTGTTTGATCCTTTCAGTTGTTTCCCGGAAAAGAAGGACTCCAACTCCTGGCCTCAAGTGATCCTCCCACCTTGGCCTCCCAAAGTGCTGGGCTTATAGGCATGACCACCATATCTAGCCTGAAATTATGGATTTTTTACAAGACAAAGGAGTTGAAATTCTGAAACCCCCAGGGCAGACTTCCTGGCACTCTAAGATTTACCATTCCCCCAATGCCTGTAGCCCCTCATGAGATACACCCCAACCTACCCCGAAGCACAAGGCTCCTCCTTTCAAAGCCTACAATATCCCTTAGTCAGAGAGATGAATTTAGGCAGCTTCTCCTATTTTTTCCCACCAAGACATCTGTAGTATTAAAAATTCCTTTCTTCCATGGTATTCCTTGTTGTCTCAATAATTGGCTTTTTATACAAGGAAGAACTAGACCTAGACTGAAACTTCCCAACAATATTTATTTATCATATGGACTCCTCATTTTTATGTTAGATGCAGAGATAACATGGTTTTTTTTTTTTTTTGGTCAGTTTACATTCTGTTCACCTTTCCATTTTTTTCCCAACTAAGTAGCATATTTTTAGGTTAACCTCCCCAATCTAAAGTACTCTCTCCCTCTCTTTCTCTGACCTGAACATTTATAGCATTTTTTCCATACCTAGAATAAGGGTCAGCAATCTTTTCTATAAATGGCTAGATAATGAACACCTTAGGCTTTGAGTGCCATACAATCTCTATTATAACTTCTCAGCCCTGCTGATATAGTGCAAATGCTGCCATATGTAAGCGAATGAACATGGGTATATTCTAATAAAACTTTATTTACAAAAATGAGCAGCAGATAAGATTTGGCTCATAGGTTGTAGTTTGCTAATCTCTTATCTAAACAAGAATCTTCAATTTTAGGGATAAGCAAAGGATTTCCAGAGGGTGCATGGGCATGGATGTCTTTAACGGAATCACTCTTCTGATCACAAACTTCAATCACATTGGTTCCTGCAATGGATCTGCCTGAGGTCTGTGGTGAACCAATTCACCTTTCCTACTTCCTCTTTAGCAGTTGCTTCACTTTACCAAAGAAATGCACACCTTTCCATCATCCTGAATCTTTTTGCCCCACTGTGTAAAAGACTCTGGGGCACAAAAATCATTGCAGGGGATGCAAAAATGCTCGGGACATAAAACAAAAGAGCTCTGTACTTCTCACTCCAAAAGGGACAGTTCTTTGTGATCCAAGCAAAAAGAGCTATTGCAAGAAATCTTGAAGGATGCTGTATCTTAATTCATGAAGGTGAAAAACTCATGGTGAACCATCGTACCTATCTATTTATAAAT
This sequence comes from Avahi laniger, assembly GCA_963575035.1. Lineage (NCBI taxonomy): Eukaryota > Metazoa > Chordata > Mammalia > Primates > Indriidae > Avahi > Avahi laniger. Next base: position 30,992 of record CAUYSK010029926.1, on the reverse strand, counting down.
TTTTAATGGAAAAAACCCAAACTTTGTAAAATAATTTAACGAAGTTTATTCTGAGCCAAATGTGTGTGCCCATGGGCCAGGAAGCCATACCTAAGAAGCTTGAGTAAGTGGACCCTAGGCAGTTGGGTTACCACTTGGTTTTACACATCAGGAAGATAGGAATTGCAGGTAAAATCATAAATCACTTAGAAGGTATACATTGGTTTGGCTGAAAAAGACGGGACATCTCGCTCAAAGTGGAAGCTTACAGGTTATAGGTGGTTTTAGAGATTCTTTGATTTGTAATTGGTGGTTAAAGAAATAAAGCTTTGTCTAAATGCTTAGAGTGTTTTACGCTAAGATAAGGAAGTCATTAAACAGAGACAAGCCACAACATACCCACTCAAATGATCTGTTAAGCAAATTGATGGCTTGCAGAAATGATTTAACTTTTGCCTTGCATGCCCTTATATAACAGAGAGAATGGCCAGAAAAAGGGTAAAAATGCTTTCTTTTCAAAACCCCTTTACTCTTCTTGAGAACTAAAACCTGCATCCCTGCTTCAGGTCAGCGGTCAGGAGGGGTAAGGAGAGTGTCCTTCATTCTTTATACCACAGGAGATGGCTCAAGGGAATTGTCCAGGTGGAGATCATGAGATTGTCTTAGCCAGAGATGGATGAATCAGAATCATCAACTATAATTGAACAGCAATAGCCTAAAACTGAAAACCTTCCCTTTAAAACCTCTGTATTTCTGCTCAGAGGCAGGATGTTGGTACTTTAAGATAGAAGTCTGCCAACCTTCTCATTTGCCACCAAATTAATAAACTTTTCTTCCCCTAAAACCACTTGTCCTCATTCTTCTGATGAGCCCTTGGGGGCAAGTGCTGAACTTTCGGTTTTACTAACATATTGTCACAAAAAGTCTGTTTTGTCAGTCTTATGATCTCTGTCTTAATATTAATGCTGGTTAATTGTTGTATCTAAACTCCAAAAGGGAGAAAGTATGATGAGACATATGCAACTTCCCTTCCCTTCATGGCCAAGAACTCAGTTTTAAGGTTTTTCTGGGATTCCCTTGGCCAAGAGGGAGTCCATTTTGTAGGCAGGGGGTCTTAAGATTTTATTTTTAGTTTAATCTGTCATCTCTCTCTCTCTCTCTCTCTCTCTCTCTCATCTACCTATGTATTTATCATCTTCCTACTTACTATAGACAGAATTAGAGACAGAATTCAGAAATGTAAAGATTGCCAAAGGGACATTCATTAATATGTTTATATGAATTTTAAATATGAAGTTAAATTTTATTTTTCTAGCACGCAGTAAGTGTGATTACCTGATTTGTTTAACAATGAGGACTGCCTCAGTCTATTTGGTTATATAGCAGATATTTTCCAAAAATTGAGGGAGCTAAATCTGCAATTCAATATATATTGGTAGCTCAAAATATATTGATAAAACATATTCAAAACACTTAGAAATATATATTACAGTTTACAGGAAAATACATCTTTTGGAACTATAAATATACAATCAAATTTTTATATGTAAACTTAAAATGTTTAAGGGGATACATAATTTTAAAAATCTAGCAAGTACATAAGCAGAACTTTTGAATTTTCTGTTCTAGAAAAATCTTTGAAAATCATTCACTACCTCCTCTGACTGTATTTTTATCTTGAAACTTATTGAAACTTACTGAAATCAATATTTTATTACTCATCATTACATAATTTCTACCATCTCTCAATTTGTTTTTCTTTCTTCTCTTTCCTCTGTTTCACAGTTGGGGTGAAGAGGGAAATCTTCTCCTTTTCCCTTCTAAAAGTTCAGTGAAAATGAACTGACAAAAGGCATTTTAATAGGAGAAAAAGGTATACAAAATTTATTTAATGTGCATAACCCTGGAAGCCATATACAAAGTATGAGACTCCAAGAGGAGCCAGATGGTTGAGGCTTAAATATACTCTTCATGGGGGAGAAATGCTCGGACCCAGCAGGCAGACATTATTTTGTAAATAATTCTCTTTGGAAGCTGGAGGAGAGGGACAAGTTACTGGAAGTCAAAGGTAGGAACTGCACAGGAACACAGGTCATCTTATCATGCAGATGAAGTCCCCCTTGCAATCTCTTGGAGCTGCCTTTGGAAGAATAGATGAAAAGTCTATCTTTGCCTGGTAATGACTCCCAGTTTCTTCTCTTCTCTCGTTGTTAATCTTTCCTGGTTATTTCATGAGATTCCTAGGGAGGAGGTCTCAAGGCAACTGCATTTCTTTTGGAAAGAAATTTTCTTAGTCAGATAAGGAAATTCCAGAGAGTCCCTCCAGGTGCCTTGGGAAAGAGGATCTGAGTGACAGGGAGAAGGGGGAAGGTCAGGGAGAGACTTTGGTTCTGAGGCTTATTTCTGAGGTCTTTCAATTTTCAGAGCACCCAGCATGCCAAAGTGCCATGTTTTGGGGAATCATTTTCTGCACACCAACATCACCTCTCTTCTGTCTTTGGAAAAAGTATCTTTTCCTTCTAAGTCCAGCTCTTGAGCAGGTACTGCATATCCCATTGTTCCTTCCTCCCTAGGACTTTTCTCCATTTCAGCATGCCTGTTCTTCTTTGTGTCTTCCACTCTTCTTTTAAAACTATTTATCTACTTTCTCACTTCCTTGACCTGTGATCCCATTTCTTGGTTTCCACCCAGTAACAAATATCTATAGTTTCCATCATCACCATGATTAATCTGGAATCTGACCTCAAGCATCACTAAAATGGTTTCCAAAGGTCCCCAATATCTCCTGTCCCATGAACCCAGTAAACTTGTCTTTGTACATATCCCCTCCAACACGTCTGCAGCATTAGACACAGTCTTCTCCTTCAGGAGTCTTTTCTTTCATGGTGTTCATTATATTCCACTAACCTGGTTAGCCTACAAAGCTTTGGACACCTCCTTCTGTGAATTTTCTTCTCCTTGTCCTCAGACATCTGTCTTAGTGTCCTGTCTTTGGCTCAATTTTCCCACTTCAACTAAGACCTGACTCCAGATGACTGATTCCCTCCTTTCCATCTGAGCCCTGAAATCTTGATTTCTAGCTTGATCATCCACCAACACTTAAAAGTCAAGTGAGCCAAAACTCAACTTGTTGACTTCCTCCTTGAGCAAGCTCTTGCTTCTGTCCTCCTCTGTCTGTTACAATTGTCTCTCTCTCCTGGGCACTTGGTGTCACAATCTTGAAAACATCATTCCTCCATTTTCTCCTTCATCTTCTGTTTCTGTCAGGGCACTTTGTTTCTGTCTCCACTCCCCTGAGTCCAGTCCTTCTTTCATTGAAATGTTTCAATCACCTTCTAAATGGTCAACAGTCGACCCTGGATGCATATAAGCCCCACCTGGGGAACTTTAAAAAATCTCAATGCCCAGGCTACACCCAAGCCAATTACATCTGAATCTCCAGGGGGTGGGTCAAGTATCAGCATTTTCTAATGCTCCGCAGAAGATTCCAACGTGCAAGCAGGAGCGGGAATTCCTGTCTAGACTCTCTCACTTTGCAATTCAATTCACATGTTTGAGTTTGTTTATAATCCTAAAGGATGGATATGATTGTGCAACTCACTTACTCAAACTTTTTCCTATAATTCCCCCAATGACTAATGCATAATATAAGACTTCCTTCAGCTTGCATTCATGATTGTGAATTTTGGGCTGCTACCAGCTAATTTCTAGTCTTTCTGTCAATCTCTCTAAAAATAAACCCTACAATCTAGTTGATCTGAACCACTCAAAAATTCTGACAATCCATCGTTTGTTCTCTTTTATATGACCTAGCATTGGTATTCCCCTTCTCTGACCTGACCTCCTGTACTGCACCTATTGAAATCCTATATGTTCTTTAGGAAATAGCTTCTTCCATGAGGCCATCTAACATGCCACCAGCTAGAAAGTATGTCGGATTTCTGTCTTTCAAGCTCCCATTGCATTTAATGCACAGTTCTCATATGACACTTAGCACACTCTCTTTATCTTTGTGGCCATTAGTATGTTTTTTCTCTATTTATTGAGCTGGGAAGTACTTTAGGACTTGAGTATTTTCTAAATATATAAGCTATATGGCACCTAACACAGTAGTTTGCCCTTAGATGATGAGTAATTTGTTGAAAGAAGGAATGAATTTCTTCTTGACATAACTTATGAGTTATTAATATATGTATTATGCTTAGAAAATTGAGCACACAATAAATGCTCAATAAATGCTATTTATTTTTATAAATAAGGATAAATAACAAATTATGGGGGAAAATGAAATCCTATGGCTAAAATTATCACTGTCAAACACCAAAAGGATACCCATTCTCAATATATAATATGATTTAAGTACTCATTAAAATACTCATGCATGTATTGGCCAGCCTAGAATAAGTCATGTTGCAGAAATAAACAACTGCAAAGTCTCAGTAATTTGACACAACAGGAATTTATCTCTTGCTTCCACTGTAAGTCCCAATAAACTGTCAGAGGGCTCTGCTACACAGGTACTCAGGGACCCAGAAAGATGAGCCTCCTCAATGAAACTGTGCTGTTTGAAATACAGAGTCTCACTGTTGCTGTAATAAGAGAATAGAGATAGTTCATGCCCTTGGTATTAAAAGTGTCAGCCCATTGGCTCAAATGAATCACATGACCCTTTCTAAGTAGGGATTTGGAAATGTTCTCTTCCAATTGTCCGTGCAGTAGAAATCAGATATTGCTGAGCACTAGTGATGTCTACTACAATATATTTCCCTAATTATGAATGTGCACAAAGATTCACTTAAAGTATTGAAATATTAGTTTACTTTTTAATTTTTGCATGCATCTTTTAGACAATGAAATATTACTTTAAATACTCACAAAGAATCAACGATAAAAATATTCAATTTAGGGCTAAGCACAGTGGGTCATGCCTGTGATCTCAGCACTTTGGGAGGCCAAAGCCATAGGACCACTTGAGCCAGGAGTTTGGAATTGGCCTGGGCAACATAACAAGACCCTGACTCTACAAAAAATTTAAAAATTAGCCGGGTGCGGTGGCACATTTCTGTAGTCCCAGCTGTTTGGGAGGCTCAGACAGGAGGATCACTTGGGCCCTGAGGCTGCAGTGAAATATGATCACGCCACTGCCCCACTCCAGCCTGGGTGACAGAGTGAGGAGTGAGACCCTGTCTGAAAAAGGAAAAAAAAAAATCATCCAATAATAAAATTTAACATGGGAATATGTTTATGATAAGACATTAATTGGAAAAAGAAGGTTTTAAAATGGTGAGCTTAGCATAATCTCAATTTGGAAAAAAAATATGTTCATATATGTCTAGGAGGCTAACCATCAAAATATTATAATAGTTATTTTTAAATTATGTGATTTAAATTTTTCTTGGTACTTTTCTGTATTTTCTAAGTTTTCTATAGTAAACATGGATTTTGTTACCAGCAAAAATTATTTTGAAACAGTGTTTGACTTACTAATGTTTGTGCAAATAACACTATATTATATTTCATTTTTTCCTTACCTTTTCTATGTCTCATCTTTCTAACATGATTGCAATCTAATCTCGTGTTTTCTTGTACACCATCCAATCGATGGAGCTCATTGCAAAGCCAGTCACATAACCGGTTCTCATAAGTAATTGGCGATAGAAGGATTTTCTGTAGAGATTAGAAACAAACAAAAAACATCAACAGTGATTAAAAAAATAACCTTACATCTTGAGAGAGCACAGACTATTTTTTATTTTCGATTCATGACAAAATATTTAAATGGCCACAGCTCAGATCCTAAGTCTCACCCTCTTGGGAAAATGACCACAGCATTTTCTTTAAAGTTTATTTTCTCCATTTAAGTAGTCTCCTGCTATTCCTTGGAGTTCCGGCTCCCTTTGGAAAAATTGTGAGGCAAAGATGAGGAAAACGATATAAAAATGGTAGGACTCACAGTGTGCTTATGATTTGGGACAGGTGATTTATTTAGGTCTGAGATCAAGATAGATATTATAATATGGTGCAAATTAGAATGAAGATACTAAATAATTTACGCTAATGCTCTCAGTTTTAAAGATAACTGCCTCACTTTGCAACTGATATAAATTAAGGGAATATATTTAAATGTATATTTTAATCAATCAAGAAGGCTCATCTGCCAGCCGGTGTTAGATGCTAATGCACACTCTCAATGAAACGGTCTGTTTATTAACTAATTAAATGCCAAATGACTGAGTCACTGAATTCAGACACTGCGACTGTGACAGTGTCTTGTTCTGGTCACTGGGTATGCTTCACGGTACAAAGTTTGGCCTCTCCATGACTGTGAAACAGTTTATTGCTCAATGATCTAACCTGCCATTTATTCAAAACGTGAGGTCTGTGATGGGATTAATAAAAATGAGATGTCAAAAGTAAGACTATTCTGCAGAAAGCCGCACTGAGGCGGGCCTGGACATAGATCGAGACCCCCGGTTCTCTGCCGTTGCTGACCAGCTACCTGGCACACAGTAGGCTGCTCGGTGAGTGTTCGCGGAATTGAATTGAATGAAGCTGAATTAGCTATTAGGTACCCTGATGAGCTGGAAGAAAGATGTCTTTTCGGGCAAACTTGGAGACTTGATAAAAAGTGCACTGCATCAAAAGACTGTGGAGTAATAAGAGAGATGGAAGTACAGGTATAGGTAGTGAATGTCTGAGTCGGAAGCAGAACCAAACAATTAGGGGACATTAACAGCTCAGGGAGCACAAAACATGCAAGAAAAGACATTTTGAAAGGAAAGCCAGAAGAACGAGATGAACTGGAAATTCACAATCAGTACCATTTCCTTACTAATCAAAATCCATTTTCTTCAGCTTTTATTTTTTTCTGCGCCGGCATTTTTCTCACACATCATGGGCATAGAAAATAAAATCAGTCAGGAAAGTGGGAGCGCCTCCACATCGCCAACAGATTGCTATCAAACTTATCTTATTTTCAGGATCTTTTTTCTTCTTTTTAAATTTGCCTGCTTTATTTTTGAGATTAAACAGGAAAACCTGAAGATGATTGGTACTGAATCCAGCCTGCTCGAATAATGTCTTTACTAAAGAAAATTCCACTATCCAGATTCTACCCCCAAATGAATTGTCCTTTTTAGGATATGTTAATTTTTTCACATCTTAACAAATCACAAAATACTTTAGAAATGAAGCTTACTGAACTGTCTAATACACAATTAGGTGAAATGTAGTCGTTACTGAACTTAAAGTAAATGTAAATATGCATTTGGATTGAAAGTAGCTAATATCTTTCTCAACTATAAATTTGAAAGTGAGCTTAAAGAAGCAGAAAATCCTAAGTGGCAGCTACTCCGTGGAATTCTTAATATCTATAATTTTTGAAGTTTTATTTTTGTGTTTTTATCAGGCTCTGTTTTGAGGGTGCTATTTTTCATAGAGCTTGAAAAAGCTTCCATGAAAGGATCACAACAAACTGGAGAGCTTATCTAACTGGACCTTTTTTCCCACGGACTCTTCGTAAGTGGGGGTAGTTTAATGGTCCCCTTGCCACTTGGTCCTCTGCCCTGCTTTGATCAAGGAGGCTGGCTGGTGTGACACGTGTCTGTGGAGTCCAAAGATGTCTGCCGAATGGGTTTCAAAAATTACAGCTGGTCAGAGCCACAGAGAAAAGACAAGCTGACAATGCCTAAGATAAGTTCTTGTTTCTTCTAAACTTAGATAAATATCCAGCATGAATTTGGATTTGTGCTGTTAATAGCTTAACCTGGAGTTATTTCCCAGGTGAACAGGAAGTCCCGGATTCCTGAAAGTCTAAGTGACTCACGTAAATGGCTGACCTTCGTTAAGATGCTCTGCCCACAATTTTACTTCCATAGATAAATAGTGATAAAACCTCTCTCCCCAAACTTGCATTTCACCTTAGGCAAACCATGAACTTTCCAGGAGATATAAATATTTCCATTGTGTCGTGCTGGTATCCACAGTGAGGGTAATGTTTATGGTGACCAGAAGAGGAATTCTAACAATGCGGAATCACACAGATGGAGATCAGCAATGCTTTCCCCTGCAGTTCCAGGGGTCCTGTGGCCAGCCAGCCAGGTTAGATCCACACCAACTTTCCTTCTGGGATCGGGTCCCCTGGCATTGCCATCAGAGCTTCTCAGCCTCTCTCTGTCCATTCCAGCAGCATTGAAACCATTAACATCTCTTTGCAGGATAAAGATTGCACCAAGGATGACCAATTACTTCTTATGTCAGCATATGAGAAGCTGGGTTCCAAATACATTGGAACTTTTTATCTTTTTGCGTCTACCCCAGTCCCTTTCCCCAAGGATAAAATTGAATCTCAGTGAAAAGGATTGTTTGATAGGAGTTGGGATTGCAGGAGGACCATTTTAATTTTATTCCTATGACATCAAAATGTTATGTCATATGTATCTTAGTTTCGCCTTTTAAAAGTTATTGTCTCTTTCTATTATTTGCTTAAAAAGCTAATATAACATTGTATTGTTGGTGTATTGAATAAAATATTAAATAAACATTTTGGTACCTACAGCTGTATTAGACGGTTTGCATTCAAATGTTTCCTTTTCAAAGTGATAAACATTCCCATTTCTTTTTCATTTTAGAAAGAGAGGATTATATCCAGCACACTATTCTTTTTTATAAAATTAAGTGGGATGTATCATAGAGCTAGTAGTATTAAGAAAAGCTACAGCTGAAAGTTAAAAGTGAGACATTTAGAAACTCAATCTCTCATCTTCTCCTTTTACAGATGATGAAACTGAGGCCCAAAGAGGGCAGGTGATTGGCTTAAAGTCATTCTATCTAATTAGTGGCAGAGCAGGAATTTGAAGCTAGATTTCCTGAGTCCTTGACCAGTACATGTCTCCTTTGTTTCATTGTGTCTTATCATAGTTATTTGAGTAGATATGGCATACTTTAGTGTCTTAGTCACATGATGTGAAACAAGAAATATTCAAATGAAGGAGGTCTGCTTCTAGCTGTAGTTCATCGTTCTACAGTTGTATTTAGGATCAGCATTTTATTTTGTCCTGAAATAAAAGGAACAAATGTACAATATTACATGATAACATTTCTAAAGTTCCATGAATCACTGGAAATGATATAGACACGACAACAATGATATAGGCTATGCCAATTATTGTACCTCTCTTATGGGACAATTAGGAGATGTTCACTGAAATATGCTTTTCATTTTCATTCATTGGTAATGACCATACACTCCTTCAGAGAAGATTTATTTTCCCTCCACCTCTGCTTCTACTAAGCTAAGCACTTATTCTCAACTCATGCAAATGAAAGGTGTATATTCCATCCAAAAGAGAGTGTGTGTGTGTTTGTGTAATTAAGACATACATATTAACTTTTTAGCTGACACAAGAAGATACAGCTTCAAAATATTGGAAATTTGCTCCAGATAGAACACATCTTCATGTCATCCATTCTATATAAAACAAGCGATATTTACAGGAATAATTCTCTATGTAATTACACAATTATTAAAAACATAGTAGTGAAGTAGAAGCTTTTATCAAGTCATTCAAATTAGTGCTATTTCATACTAATCACTATCTACTTGAATGTGTATTGCTTGGGTGTGACTGTAGAAAGCTCATTAAATAAATTTTTTTTAAAAATTTAATTACTGGGAACTTCTTCAGATAATAATGATTATGGGTATAATTAGGATCTTTGTTCCTCTTTGTTGTTAGACTAAAAGGTACAAAGACTCAGAGAAAAAGAGATCGAAATTGCATATCCAACACTTGGAGAAGTGGTTGTCACAGGCGTCGCAGAATATTAAAGAGCCCAATCCAGCAGCGGCACACCAAGATCGAAGTATGGAAATTGTAATTTGGCATTTATTTAGTCTTTCATTTTCTCCTGAAATTGCCTGGGTTGTATTCGTGAACTAATAAATGTGAAACCACAAAAGGCCGTTTCTTTTAATGTCTGACTGTCGAAGATGTTAGAAATTTATGATGTCTTCACTTACAAAGACTATAAGATACAAATCCTGTAAGTCCTGTACTTTGGTAATTTAACAAGCTTACGTGAGAGGTGCTGTGTTTTTCCTCTTGCCGTGCTAAGTAAAATTAGTATATATATTCACTGGAATTAATGTCTTTTGATTCTCTCTAATTCAGAAAAATCCATTCACCCTCTGACTAGTGAAGTTTTTTGGACACTCTTGCTAAAATGACAATTGAACCTAGGTACAAATCAAAGGTTAACCACAAACTGTTTCCTAGGATTGCTTCATTTAGTAGTGATATACACTTAGTATAACAATCCTCTAACTCCCTAGTCAAAAAACTGTTCCAAATCCTTATTTTAACACAGAGACATTCTCTACTGGGAAACTCTGAGCTAAGAAATGAACTGTGGATATTTTGTCAAAGACATCTCATAATGTAAAAAGCTAACATGATTTGTCCCTCCTGAAGTTGACACAAATTATGTTTGTAAAATATTTAACATAAGACGTTAGAAAGTATTATAGCTAAGTGTGAAATCCATTTATAAGAGTGAAGAGGAAAGCTACTTTAGTGCTAGACTGCAAAATGAAGGGAGTCCCATATATATTAGTAAAAACAATGTTTTTAGACCCAGAGCCTTCACATTGCCAGTGGGGACTTTTGAAGGTAAGCTGCTGCATGGGTCATCCCATTAAACATTCCAACTCTCCTTGTCATCAGAAGAGTATACAGAACTGAAAGTGTCACCAAGCAGATAAATACACTTTCAAAAAAATATAATTGGCTGTGTGAGAGCAAAACTAATTGATATTTTCATTGTGTTTGAGTTGCCCTTGGCACTGAGAGTCATATAATTTACTTAGGGTCCCTGGAATTAGGTAGGTTGGATAATAACCTCAAGTTTTCACTGACATGAGAAAGGCATATGAAGGCAGAGAAGAAGGTGGTGGTGTAGGAGGAAGAGGAGAGCCACCACCACCATCATCACCACTACCAAAGCAACAAGCACGGCCACAGCTCAGAATCCAGTGTGTTTGATTCAATATAATCTTGGGTCTTCTGTCTTGCCTTGGCACCTCCTAGGGGTAGCTGCTGGGTGTGACTATGTAAGAACAGTCAATAAGAATGGGTGTAGCCAGGACAAGGGGTTCCTTGGGCAAACATCAGGCAAGCATCCAAAGTCTAGCAAATACTAAGGGGGAAGTTGGCTCTTTAGCCTTCGGTCCTTCTCCACCTCTTGGCCTCACCTTCCTGGTGAGTCCCAGACTAAAGCAGCCACCTACCTCCTGGCCCCGCAAAGCCAACATGTCTGCAACTGAACTTATCATTGTCTCTGCCCTCTGATGTTTTATTCTCCTGTTTCCGATGGTTTTTCTCTTCTTCAGTCTTGGCCCTGTCAGATCCACTCATCTCTCTAAATCTGCATGATCTTAAAAATGTGAAACTGACTATGGTATTCTTTTGTTTGAAATTCTCCATGGCTCTCTTTTGCCAGGGGAATGAAGCCTGAGCACCTAGGGATAGTACTCAAGGCTCTCCATAATCTGGTCTTCATTGTCCTTTATGGGCTTATTGAGGGTGTCCTCTAGAAGAAGTTTCCTGAGGTCATAAGCCTCAACTGTAGTGTGATTTGATATAGTCTGGTTAATAAAAACTACTTAATAAATATTTGTTGAATAGCAAACTGAGTGGATAAATGCATGAGTGTCACTCCTCATCTCATTTTTAGTGACCATTATATTAATTGATGAATTTGATTTCTCAGAATACACTATGCTGTTCACACCTTCATACCTTTCCTCCTGAAGTTCCATTTTCTTGCAACACTGACCCTTCCTGGCTAAGTTCTTCTTATCCTACAACACTTAGCACAGATGGCAACTTTCACAAAGCCCTCTCTGAACCTCCAAGTTGGGCTAAACTACTTTCTTCTGTGCTTCCAGAACATTCTGTGCAAACCTCTACTCAGTTCTTACTCCAGATTACTTTAAAGTGCAGCATCTATGTCTCTGTCTACCCCTTTAAACAACAAGCTGGGATTGTGCCAAGCACCAAGTCTTGCACATAGTAGGTGCTCAAAAACTATTTGGTGAACTCATCTGTACTAAGATTTCTTCTCGTTCATTTAAGTTTGTGTCAGGTCTCACTTTCTCTGGGAAAAGATAATGAACAAATCATCCATAACTCCCAAAAGTTTTCCTGGGTCACTTTTGCTTCTCTTTGCAGCCCCCTCCCTAAGCAACCACTGATTTAATTTTCATCACTACAGATTAGTTTGCATTTACTAGAATTTCACATAAATGGAATTAAAAGTATTATTCTTTTTTGTCTGCCTTCCAACATAATTGTTTGAGATCCATCCATATTGTTGAATGCATTCCTTTTCACTACTTTGCGGTATTCCATATATAGATATGCAGTACCACAGGTTGTTTATTCATTCACCTGTTGATGGACATTGGGCTGTTTCCAGATTTTTGGCTATGCAAATAAAGTTGCTCTGAACAGTATGTACAGGTCTTCATATGGACATAACTTTTGTTTCTCTTGCATAAATGCCTAAGAATGAAATGGCTGAATCATACAGTAAGCATGTGTTTAACTTTTTAAGAGAGAGCCAAACTTTTTAAAATGGTTTTACTCTTTTGTATTCCACCTGCAGTGTTTGAGAGTTCCGGTTTCTCCACAATCTCATAAACACTTGTGGTGATCAGTTTTTAAAATTTCAGCCAGTAAAACAGGTGTAGTGGTGTCTCATTGTGATTTTAATTTGCACTTCTTAATGACAAATGATGTCAAGTATCTTTTTATGTGTGCATTTGCTGTCTGAATGTCTTTGGTGAAATCAACATAAATGTTTTGCCCATTTAAAAAAAAATAGATCGGTTGCTTTTTATTATTGAGTTTTGAAAATTCTTCATATATTCTAGATACAAGTGCTTTCATAGATAATTTGCAAGTATTTTCTCCCACTCTCTGATTTGTTATTTCACATTTTCACAGTAGTTTTTGAAGAACAGAAATTTTTAATTTTGATAAATTCTAATTTATCAATTTGATCATTCTTTTGGCATTGAATATAAGATATCTTTGCTTAACCGAAGGTCACAAAGATTTCTTTCTATGTTTTCTTCTAGAATTTTTATAGTATTAGGTCTTATATTGATGTTTATGATGCCTTTTGAATTAATTTTTTCCTTTTATTTTTAATTAACAAGTAATTGTATGTATTTATGAGATACAAAGTGCTATTTCAATACATGTATACAATGTGTAATGATCAAGTCAGGGTAACTACCATATCCATTGCCTCAAACATTTATCATTTCTTTGTGTTGGGAACATTCAAAATCCTCTCTTTTAGCTTATTGAGAATATATAATAAATTATTGTTAACTGCATTCACCATATGGGGCTATAGAGCACTAGAAATTATTCCTCCTAACTAGCTATAATTTTATATTCATTAACCAACTTGTCCTTATCCTCCTCTCCCTCATGTCTTTCCCAGCCTCGAATAACCACACTGGATTAATTTTTATATTGGTGCTCATGGATCGAATTATTTATTTATTTCTTTTTTGTTTGTTTGTTTTTGTTTCTGGAAATCCATTTGTTCTAGCACATGTTGAAAAGACTATCCTTTCTGCATGAATTACTTTTGCATCTTTGTTGAAAATCAGTTGTCCATACATCATATATGTGTGGGTCTATTTCTAGACTCTATTCTGTTCCATCCAACTATTTGTCTATTTTTACTCCAATTCGTCTGTTTTGATTACTATAGCTTTATAATACTATACTACTATAGTATTATAATACTTCTGTTTTAATTACTATAGCTTTTTTGAAATCAGAAAGTGTTAGTCCTTCAATTTTGTTATTTTTCAAAGCTTTTTCAGCTTACTGTTTTTTATTAAATGTATTATTTTAAGTTGTGTTTTTGCATAGAACTGTAAGCTAGAAGAAGGTCAAGGCAATGTTTTACTCAGTCTTGCCCACCTGAAAATATTTTCCTATGCACAATAAATATTTAGTTGTTCTTCTTCCTCTGGTGCTTTTATCTGATTTACATTTTCCTGATGAACTCAGAAGTGCTGCTGCTTTTCCAAGTCTCTTTGGAACTTGTTCCTGCCATTTTGTCAGAATTCTTTGAGAATTTTTGAAGAGTGACAGTTTCCTCCAACTTTAGTTAATCATACATAAACTGCTCACATACTGAAAAACAAGTCATTCTATATGTTGGGAGGCGTGGTTTCCCCATAGAAGAAGAAGAAAGAGAAAGAAAAAAGCCACACACATTAGCGCACAATGCTGCAGAAGGTGTTTTCCTGAACTCTAGACAATGGACGCTAATGGATCATTTGTGCTGTGTGCTGAAGCCTTTTGAATTCGCAACAAGAGAAATCATCTCTGATGATGCTTTGCTCAGCCAAGTTCTCCAATCAGCCAAATTACAAAAACTGAAACTTCAAGGAATGAGACCATCTTTGGAAGGACAAAAAGTCTGTTTGGCAGCTTGACTACTGAATAGCGTGTGGAGCAAGCTGGGAAATTGTTAGAAAGGTGCAAACGTGGATGGGGTATTTTATTCTATGTGTTAATATTGTCTCATCCTTTCTTTATCCTTGAATAGGCAGTCTTATTGCTTTCTTTGTAATGCAGGGACACTGGGCTTCTACAACACATCCATCCCAACCTGTCTGTTCAGATTCCAGATAAAGGACATGACATGTGAAGGTTTCCAGAATCGTGCAGGTGTTAAGGCACCTTTTCTTTGTCCTAATCTCTCCTCCCACCAAACTAGAATAACTGTCACCAATTCAAGGAAGCACTTTAGGAACAGAAAATGCCCCTTTCCATTAAGACCCAAATGGAAATGTAGCAGCTGGAGTAATGGCTTTGTTCAGAATCAAGGCAAGGACTGGAGAACCAGGGTCTTCCGTCAATCAAGCTACTCCTCAGATGTGTGGTAGATGGCTTTGGAAGCTTCTTTGAAGGGTGTATCTTGCAGATGCTAGTGGGTGGAAAGGCCTGTCCTGTTCTGTCCTGATCTTTTGCTCACCGATAAAATGAGTGATATTATCTAAATGAACCTCAAGGCCCTTTCTAGTTCTGAAAATCTACAATTCTATATTGGTTATGAATTTGTTTTCCTTACCTCATCTATGAGATTATAATCTATTCAATGATAGGATTTATGACTCTTCTGTACTTGGTAATAACTGAGGCTCTTGGCAAATCTCCATTCCCCAAAATAGTTGAAGGCTCTTCCAAAAGGAAGAATTCTAGAAGATTCTGGCTTATTGAATAACCTTGATTTATTGTACCAGGACAGGCACAATAGCGTTAAAGCAAACCAAACAGTAAATCATGAACTATCCCCTGAAGGAAGGCACAGGGAATATAAAAAATATTCACGGGACACCAACTATAGCCCACGCACAAGCTTGGCACTAGATGTAATGCAAACATGGACATGGTCTGTGCTTCCATGAAGCTATGGTCTGGTGGAGAGAGAGGAAAATAAATAAATATGGGATTACAGGCTGTTAAGAAGAACTATGAGGAAAAAGTACAGGTGCTATGGGAGAGGGAAACATACAGGCCGCTGTTCCAGGTTGGAGGGTGGTGGCAGAGAAGCAAGGTCTCACCAGGGAGGACTTTTGAGTTGAGAGTTGAGGGATTAGCTGCAAGACCTTTGCACATGCTCGTTTTTTTGCTTGTCGTGCTCTTCCTTCCCTGTTCTGCCACTGATCCTTTGAATCTTATCTCTACTTTGCTTCTCAAAGGAAATCTTCCCTGAACTTCCTGGATTAGTCAGTCCAGTGTCACCACACAGGCTCGTTATGACGCATGGCACTTTTCATGGCACACTTGTTTCTATAATTGTTTGATTTCTCTCTCGCCCCATCCCATTACTTTATAAGCTACGTGAAAAGAGGGATCACATCTGGGTTATTTTGTTCCCAGTGTAATCCTCAAACCAAAGCCTGGCATAATTAGCAGATGTTTGTTGAAGGATCGAATGTATGAATGAATCCATAAACGAATTAGAGATAACTGAATGACGGGAATGAAGGAGAAAGGTTTTCCTGGCAAAGGAAAATTGTCTATGAGAATGCTCAAAGTCTTCAGCCAAAATTATTGAAAATGAGAGATTATTGACAGGAAATGGGAAAGATATAAGAAATTTTATATGAGAATTTGGATAAATTCATTATCAGACCAAAACATTAAAATAAGTTTAATCATAGCAGCTACTGTGAATTGAAAACTCACCTTGTGCTAGAGCTTATCCTAAAGCTGTGACTCACATTTACCCATTTAATCATTGCAGATGCACTTCCTCCTACCTTCTGGATGAGAACAGTAGAAACAGAAAAGTTAAGTAACTTATGTCTGTGATCAGAGGGTCTGATGGTAAGTCGCCGACTTGTGCTTGGAGACAGGTGGGCTGTCTCTAAAGCTCATGCTCTCAACTTTTGGGCTATATTCCTCCTGGTTATTTCTTCCCAATGTTGTTAGATCATTCACTGATGTCCAGGAGCCCAGAAATCAAATATGAAATCTGAGTTATATACAGGAAAAGATTAAACTTCAAAATGAAATACAAATCTTTTGGAAGAACATATAAAAGGAAAAGATGAATTTGCATTAAGCAAAAATATAGGTCAACATTAAAGGTACATTTAAGAGATTTTGCATCAGTCAATTAATCAATATATAAAGGCTTATTCAGTAACTCTTCTGAAGTTTACCTGTATCAAGTCTGCTAGGGCTGGTCAGTTCAAAAAAAGGAATGTAGATTGCATTAGACATCAAGTAGTCTGAATACATTTTAAATGGAGAGTACTAGTGATGTTAACCCAGAATTCTTGGAAATGTTACTGGATAGCTACCTGGGCTTTTTTCTACAACAGCAAATCAGTTCAACAGAAACCCCTGAGCCAGGACATTGTACTAGGAGCTTTCAGGGGATGGAGAGGAAGGAAATGCAGCACAGGCTCAGGACACCTACAGGTTAGCTGGGGAAAACGTACAGCTAAACAAACAGGAGTAGAGAAAATGCACTATCCACACCTCTCAGGCTTAATCAGTCAATGAGGACAATTTTACTTGTGTTCGAAATAATTCACCAAATCATAATGCTCTGGACCCTCCTGGCTCTAGTCACTGACCTCCTGAAAATGCTGACATTTGTGGGATTCTCTCCAAAATAATTTGTGAGAATCCACAGGAATGCTTCTTGCCCAGTACCACTAGATCCTATCAGTTTGTGAGTGCCAAGCAGTCACTTTTTCTCTGAGTCTCAGGACAGTGTTTGGGGAGAGCTGTCCTATGCACTACTGAGCCCCTGCCTGCCACTTTATAGCCCCTCTGCCCCTGTGTGAGACACGAGTCTTCCTTTCTCATGCCCCTGTTTGTCATAGGGTGTTTCACACCAGCATCTAGTGGGCCCATAGGGTAAACTTCTATTTTTTGTGAGAGTTAGGATGTTTCCAGAACATTCTGTGAGAATAAGGAAGCTGGTCTTCCCAGGACACATTGATAACAGGGACCCCAAATGCTAGTGTGTGTTTCAGTGCCAACCCAGATCCATCAGAATCATCCAGAAAGCTTTTAATAAAACACAGACTCTCGAGTCCTACTTCCTAGGCTCTGATTCAGGAAGGAAGTCTCATGATGGGAGGCTGTCAGCATGCCGAAAACTGTTCCCCCAACTGCCACTGTGCTAAGAGGCCACTGTGAAGGGATGTGGATCTGGACTTTTTCCTAGACAAGAAATTGTAAGAAGCAGGTGACAGAGTCTGGGAGTCATAGCAGGCTTGCTGATAAGAGCCCTGTTGGATGTTCTCAATGGGTAGTTCTCTAGTTGGGAGACATAAAGGTGCTAGAAAGGACTGACTTCTGGACATCTATGAGGCAGGATCCAGACAGTCTTGCAAAGGGTCCTCAGGTCCCTGTGGTGATCCAGAAACAGCAGACAATCACCAGAACTTCACCATGCAAAGAAATAGAAATAGCAGGGTTCTCAGGAATAAGGTGAGAACCAATGACCAATGTCAGAGGAGTCCCACCTAATGACCTGGCACCACATACGACCCTGAACATGGCACAACCCCAGGTAGAGGGAGAGCACAGAATGACTTAGTTTAAGTTTCTCTCCAGCCTGGCCAAATAGAGACACAGAATAACTGTACCTGGGCATAATTTATCTGAGATTCATTTGCAATAAAATAAAATAAATTATGAATCCATATCGGAGAAATAATACATATAGAAAAATTCAGAAAGGAAGATCGCGCTGGGTGGGGGATGTTGGGAGAGGCTTCACAGGGGATGTAAAACACATCCAGACTGAGCAGAGTTGAGGAAACGGACTGAACCAAGAGGAGGAAGAATTCCAGGTAAGTGATACAGAGGAAGCTATAAAGGAAATAGGAAGCTGGAATGAACATGGATTGGCAGTGGTAAGGAGCCAGAGAAGGCTACCCTTCTGTATCAAGTATCTATTGATGAATAACAGTCCACTCCAAAGCTTAGTTACCTAACACAACAGCCATTTTATTATTTCTTTCCATTCCGTGGGTCATCTGGGCTGTTCTTCTTCTCCAGACGGTTTTGACTGGGGTTGCTCTTGCGGTTGCTTCATTTAGAGGTGAGGCTGGAAGTTCCAAGATGGTCTTTTTGGGGACATGGTACTAATTGCCAAGTGGGATACCTCAGTTCTCATCCCTGTAGCCTCTGTTCATGATGTCTTTTCCTTCAGAACTTCTCCATGTTACCTTACTCTCCACAGATTAGCCTGGACTTCCTTTGTGGTTCCAAGAGAACAGAAAAAGACATTGCTGGATTTCTTAAGGGCTAGACTCAGACATACTCCATAGAGCATAATTTTAATGCTTAAAGCAAGTCACAGGTCAGGCTCAGATTGTGTGTGTGGGGGTGGGGGTGTGGAGTGGGGATGGGGGGTAGGTGGAGGAGTGGACTGTAGACTCTACATCTTGATGGCAAGAGCAGCATACATGTACAGACATAGATGGGGTTGCTGACAACCATCTTTGGAAACAACATCAAATCTCCCATACAATCCTTTTGCTATTCATGGTTTTCTGCTCTTTTTATTATTAGGGGATTGTCTGTGACTGATGACAAGATACAGATGACATAAATCAGGTTCCTTAGTGAGCTTTATGAAAGTTCAAATGCTTTGAAAAAGCAAGCTGCTGCACCGTGTATATATAACAGCAAAAAATCTGTGCTCTAGACTATACAGGATCTAGGTTCTAGACTAGGTTTTAGATCCTAGACTATATAGGCTCTAGATTCTAGAACTAGATTGCTTGGACTCAAATCCTGACTCTCCCGCTTACTCTTTCTGTGTCTTTGGGCAAATTTCATGCACATCTCTGTGTCTTAGTGTTCTCAGCTGCAAACTGGAGCAATGATCATAGCTTTCTTATTGAGTTATTGTGAAGAATAAATCAATCAGGAGTTACAAAGTGCCTTAAAACAGTGAGTGGTACATAATAAGCAAAGGAAAAATGTGATGTGGGAGTAAGGTTAGGACATGAAGTGCTTTTGAATTTCTCTAGTTGTAACAGAGAAATACTCCAAGAGGAAAAAAGGCACTTATTGAAAATTCCCCTGGGACATTTTTTAACTTACGTCACTCATATAGTCCTAGAAAGTGAATAAAGTTGAGAAGGCAAAAACCTTTTTTGTTGTTTTAACTAACACTAGCTTTGATTGCTCAAAATGTTGCTATAACCTGTTGGATTTCTGTGTGTTATACATGCTCTACTTAATATGATGTTTCCCTTCTATTGCACAGAAAATTTTGTGACTATTTTTGGTACTTGGAATATGCTTTAGGAATTTTGATTAACATCAGACTTTACAGTTGCACCCTCGTTGTCATGTCCTAAAAGTTGATTACATTGATGATTTATTTAAGGTAAAGCTTTGGGTCCAGAGCATAACTCACAATGAATCTATTATTCCTATGAAAACATATTATCTGATTTTTGATGATTCAATTTTTAAAAAGAGTTTCCCAAAACTCCAAAACCAAGGAGTCCTGTCTTTCTCTGCAATAGTGGTCATGGTGGATCAGAAGAAGAGAGAATGGTGATTCAGTGGAATGTTTTCTCCTCCAGGAGAAAAATTTCACCCTCCTTTCTCTCTCCATGGAGGAGTGACTGTCTTCCTGGGTTCTGCTATCCACTGAACAAGATAAGAGATTGAGAGAGATAGCGCATATGTTTGATGATAGAATAAAGGTTCCTAAATATGTTGATGGGTTAGAAAGATGGAGCTGCCTTTTGCAACAGTGTGAAGGCCAAATAGTGTAGAGCAATGGGTCTCAAATATTAATGTGTATCAGAATCACCTGGAGGGCTTGTTAAATCACAGATTGCTGAGTTCGGCTCCCCCCATGATCCCAACCAATTCTAATTCAGTTGATTGATGTGAGAACCCAATATTTGCATTTTTAACACGTTCTCAGGGGGTCCTGCTGCTGCTAGCCTGTGCAGCACACTTTGAGAACACTGACCTATGAGAAAATATTACATCAGAAACCTGGGTTGGAATCCTGGCCCTCCCAATTGTGAATTGTGGAATCTGGGAAAGTCCCTTTACTTTTGGGGGGTTGTTATATTTGCCTCTTTAAAATTAGGGGATTTGATGAAATAATCTCTGCCTCTATGCCTTCATCTAATAAGGTGGAGCCTCATGAAAATAAATGTAAAGTTCTATCCAGTACGTGGATCCCAACTATGTCCCATGCAAAAGAGAGAATGGGAGAGGATGGGAGACATGGGTGACCAACAGCACATGTGAAAAGATTATGTTTTTCTTCTGACTGAAAGCAAGATACCAGTTAAGAGTATAGTGTTGCCACCAAAAGTGCAGAGGTGATCTAAGTCTTGGAAGAATAACATCTACTAATCATAAGAGGGAGATGCTAATACCACTCTCTTCTGCTCACCAGAAAAAAAAAACAAAACAGGGATTTTTACTCATTTCTGGGCACCACATTTCATAGATCAATTGGAGCCATTTCGAAGGAAAGGAAAGAGATTAAAAAAAGAAAAGGAGGCTTAACATCATGACATATGAGAAAGATTTCAAAGAAATGGTGGTATGAAAAACGACTCTCTGAAACCTCCTTTGCACTGAAAACTTTAAACATTTGAAAAACAGACTTCTCATAAAAATAGAAATACAACTTCTATAACATTCCTTGTACCTAATCCTAAAGTATGAACACTGAAGAATTAATCTATTGTATAAAAATGATTTTTTTAATCATAAACTCTCTTGATGTTATACTGTTAATGTTTATCATCAGTGGAACAAAATCTATCTTGAGAAGCTTATTGGTATTGTTTTCTTTCCTAGTAATGGTCAATGAATCCATTCAACAAATACGAGGTGAACACCTGTAATGAACCACTGTTTAGGTGCCAGGAATGCGAAAGTAGACAACACTTCATGAGAAGCATTCCTACTTTTATTCTAGGTGGAGGAACTGGAAGAGGTTAGAATTACCTTGTTCGTATTCTGGCCGTGAAGCTACCATATGGTGTTAACGTTTTGATGGTCTCAGTCAGAACTTTAACTAGTCAAACTAGTACATGGTATACTAGTGCCTTTGTGATTTTAAACTCTAAGTTCCACGAAGAGAGGCTTAGGCTCATATTTTCCCACAACTGGATATCTGGTGTTTAACACAGTTTTTATCACATATTAAGGTGTTCAATAAGTATGGAATAATATGAATAAAATTAAGAACATATAAATATTTCTTAAGGTTGTGAAATATAAGGGAGGAAGCTGAAGGTTCATTGAAGTTCAATGTTTTGGTATTGATAGGATAGGCAAAGGCCCAGTAGTCTTCCCTCGTCACATTTTGGTTTTGATTTAATATAAAAATCTTTGATATAAAAACAACATTTGGGAATCAAAGCTTAATCTTTAAGTTCAGAGTAGTAAAATGACACCTCTCTGTTCTTTAGTACCTTCCTTAATAATATGTTTTTATTAAAGTACCTTTTATTAGGAATGAATTTGGCTACGATTCCTATTGTTTCCCAGGTTAATGGTACTTATAAAATTCAGTTGTACAAAACTAGAATTTATTTTAGATGGTATGTTGGGAGAGAAAAAGCCAAAGTTCTTACTTGAGCATTTTTCATCTAGAGATGAATCATAGACAATTAACAGGAACAATTCTAATTAACTGACATAATTAAAAAACTAATAATGTTTAACATTATTGTTTTATACAACGACATTAACTTTAACAGCCTAGCAACACATCAAGGCCTCATTTCCATAGTCACAGAGTATATTATTTATCCTAGGTTTCTCTGGTAACCAGTTTGACAATAGTAACAGCAATGTGGGTTACTAAATTGTTTTTGCTATACTGCTTTATAATTTATGCCATTGGCAGTAATTGTAATGTCTGTATAATTTCCTTTTAATTATCAACTAATGAAATTTACATTCATTTGGGTAAAACAAATATTCGCATTCAACTTCCAATCACCTGTCCATGCTTCCGTTTAATTTACTCAAGTTTGGTGCCTTTTTATTTATATTTTTAATATCAAACTGTGAGATGAATATTAACATTTATTTTCTGATTAGTGTTTAGGGAAATATTGATTACATGGTTCTTTTCTCTTCTTTGCCTTTTAAATTTTCAGTGTGATTTTCTTTTAATCCAAGAAGATACATGCTTCCTATTTTTTTTCACATTAAACTCCAAGGAGTTTAAGTGAAATTAATTTAGTAAACTTTAATTGCAGGATAATCTCTGCCTGTTCCCTTATCTCTTAATTTATTACAGGCATTTATTTCTACTTTGAAAAATTCTCATCAGTTTCCCAGGGAATTAATTTAGATTTCTAAAAAGAAAAAAAAACACAAAAACCAAATTGCATCTAAATTCAAATTAAGATGCTAAATTACAATAATTATTTCATCACATTATATAGAAACTTTGCACATATAAATATAGCAATTTTGAGGCGAAAAATGTTACTTTTTCACAATCCTAATTCTTGCAACTTTTGAACAGATGAATTCCTTCATTTAATTAGTTGTACACAAAAACCCTGCCCCTCAAAAGAAGTTATACTGAATGCCAATCAACTGCTAATTTGAAAAACTGATAGTAAATAACCTTCATAAGTGAGCTGAGTGCCAATATTAATCTACCAAAGTGAGATGAGTGTGTGATTAGCACACGATGGAGGTTGATCATTAACCTGCATGAATCGTATGCTTTGGACCAGAGAGATCCACACTCACGGACTGTGCTTATCCAAGTGGGGAAAAACTTATTTAAAAAGTGATTATAACTTTTTTTATTATTAAGAAAAGGAACACATTAGGAAGAGAATTAGTGTGTTCTGCACCTGGGCCCAGATCATCAGGGACAGCTCCTCGGTGTACCCAGTCGTTGGATGTCCGCAGGATCCTCACTCAAGATTTAACGATAGGAATGAAACTGCTGAGAGAGTTGATGAAAGGCAATGTTCATCCCAGTAATTGAAGAAGGAAGA
The DNA here is from genome assembly GCA_963575035.1 of Avahi laniger. Taxonomy (NCBI): domain Eukaryota; kingdom Metazoa; phylum Chordata; class Mammalia; order Primates; family Indriidae; genus Avahi; species Avahi laniger. Next base: position 7,426 of record CAUYSK010029926.1, on the reverse strand, counting down.
TTTTGGCAGTTCTGACTTGTTCCTTTGCGCAAACAAATGAAGGGCTTTGACTCTATATATTTTTTTTTTCAGATGAATTAAAATGATTTCTGACTGTACCTCCCAAAGTAAATATAGATGTGGTGCCTACCCATAGATAATGCACATACATTGAGAATAGGATTGGTGGCTTATATTCTCATGCATTCTTTCAATTTTTTAGTAGACTGAGGACAAATGTATTTCGACTTAACATAATCATATGAAGTGCCAATCATAAGCAATCCTCATGTGACCGTTGCTGGAAATCTTAATAGAAATCAGATTGTTGGGACTTGAATTCTGCTACTGACCTATGCTAAGATTTTAAGAGATTCTGCAGAGTGATATATTAGGAAGATCACTGGATTTGAGCTCAAAATAAGTGGGCTCAAAAACTTACTGTCTTTGGGACCCTAGGAAAGCCATTTTGCCTCTCTGATCCTTGGTTTCCTATTTTGTAAAGTGGAGTTGTATAATAATATCTCCTTCCTCAGGGTTTATATGAGAATTAAATGAGATTGTAGAGGCAAAGTGATTTATGAGCTGTAAAGTTCTATACAACTGTAAGGCACTTTAGGACAATTCTACTCTGGCCTTCAGTTGAAAACGGAACTGCCTTTAATATAATTTCCATTTTGTAGAATGTTAGCATCTGTGAATAAACACGTAAAGTACATATTTTCTTAAAGTAAACCTATGACATATCTTTGAATATTGAAGACTAATATAAATTATGACTTCCTTACTTATTCTCTTTAATTTTAGATTTTAACATATTGACACCCTGAAAGCTGGACATACAACTTCTGCATCTATTGTGTTGACTAGAAATCAGCTGCCTGACTCAGGGGCTGGGAAATCTAGGCTTTGTGTGTGTGTGTTGGGGAGGGAAGGTGGGTACATGATCAGGTAAGTGTATTTCTGATACTGAGGAAGGCAGGACAGATGGCTACTGGGGAAGGTAGGAAAGACAGTTGGCAGGCTCTGATGCATGACCTCATAAATAACCTTTCATGAGCACCAGCCCACACTCTTTGTGGCAGATCAACCCATACCCTGAGAAGATTCAGAGGTAAGAAAATGGGTGAAGACTGTTCGCTGAAGAGTCACTGATACAATAGACGTTGACAATATTACAGTAGATTTGGGAGTGCAGAAAGAATGGACAAAGTGTTGTGGTATGGTTATGAGTGTGCATTTAAAAACATATTGACATCTTGCACACACACTCACACACACAAACACCCTTTTATTCACACAGTGGACCTCTCTGGGACAGCTCACTGACTCCTTTCCTGGTTTGACTTTATAGGGAGCTAGGGCAGAGGAGGAGGGGTTAAGGCTTTTTTGAGAGATGAAGAAAACTTTTGATGATTCTCCAGTTACATAATTCATCATATACAAAATTAGATGAGTATGATACATAATAAAGCATTACTGTAGACTGAATTGATTGATTTTTGCAAAAACTTGCCAGAATTCCTACACACACTTGAATATTTATCTTCATCTGAGTGTTTCCTGTCTTCACAAAGAGGAACCGAGATTGTTGATGCTGTCATCATTTTGCCGTTGGCCAAAGCTACTTTGGAATTCCTCTTTGGAAAGCTGGGGCACAAATTTTTAAACAACGTAATGGTGCAAGCTATATTTTAGGGTTGGTGTTTTGCTCGAAGAGAAATTGTTCAAGCTCACTAAGAGCTAAGTTTGGGAGATTGGGGGGTGGGATGGGGATATCTGCTGGGAAACAATGTTTAAAATTTAAAATAACCAGTGAGGATAAAATCATGTCATTTTTCTGTGATGCTTATGAGATCATTTTGAGGGAAGTTTTCAAAGATGTGTTAGAAAAGAATGTTTCTGATGACGGCAACACTGCAGGAATAAAGAAGCGTGGGTCTCCTAAGGTGTGTAATTTGAAGAGGATTGACCAAAACCGAATGAGCAAAATCTGAAGTTTGTTACCAATTGAAGGCTCTTCTTCAGAGTTATGCCTTGTTCTTTTCAGCTCTTTGTTTTATCCCATCAGTGGACAACTCTCTTTTCTAGGCCGGGCCTAATTCCAGGACTTTTAAAAATAAACAGTGAAGCAGAAAGATCACACCAAAGATGGAGACTGGTGCATTTTCTACTGTGCTGTCATTCTCTATCTCCAGAGTGTTACATGTCATTTAGGTACTACTCACATGGGTTCGAGTCCCTGGCTTAAAATAATATTTTCCCCCAAATTCAAGCCATTTGGTGGGGAGGAAGCTACAATGGAAACTGCTTGAAATGTAGGTGTTCTTCAGACCCTTTTTATTACCTCCCTGAAGCAGAAATAGTTGACTTTTGTGAAAGCCAGTCATTGACCCATTATCTTAGATGATGTGAGGTCAACAGGCACCTCTACAATTTAGAAGCTACATCAAAGTAAATAAGCGTAATGTGGATAGAAAAGATTTGTTGAAAGAACTTGGCAATCATTACATGGTCTGTTTGTTGCAACATCCAGTATTTATCTTGGGGAAAATGCTCATATTTCTTACTATTATTTATTTAATATGATATCATGAATTATTAATTATACATATTTATTTCTGTAGGAGAAGAAAAAATTATTAACTAAACAATGAGAGTGAGTGGGCTTCAAGCCTAGAAAGGGAAATTTGACCAAAGGTCTTCCAGATTTCAGGGCTTCTCGAACTTTACTTTGTACAAGAATCAGCTGAGCTTCCAGCTTCTTGCTGGAGATTCCGATTCATGAAGTTTGGACGGAGCCTAAGGTTTGCATTTCTACCAAACTCCCACAGGATGCTGCTGTTCTGAGGGCCATGCTTTGAATAGCAAAGATCTCAGGAAACATTCCTTCGTGAAGAGTCTGTATTGAAAATACATAACAATTAGGAAACACAATCTCCCAGTTACAACCTAGACATGTGCTTGCCACGATTCATGGCGTTCTGAAGGGTTCAGTTCTGGAAGTCATTAAGAAACACTGTGAGGCAATGTGCTCTTTTCCACGTTTGTAGTGTGTGATCAATTAGTGGCGGATTGGAACAGGCGTTGCCTGATTGGTGCGCGGCCCGGGGAGTTAGCCTTTGTAGTTATTTCAGGTGTGAGTATATTTAGTTTTAAAACAATGAGCATTGGAGTGTATGGTTTGAGGATCCTAAAACTCAGGGACATGTGGTACCTTTGAGAGCACATAAATTTTCAATTTGAGGGAAAGAAAGGAACTCTTTGGATTTAATTAAGAAAGTTGTTAAAAGCAAGAACCCTGTCATATATTTTGCTTTGATGTTAATTCTTCAACAAAAATAGGGACTTGGGCATGATGGAGATTAAGGTGGTTACAAAAACAACACAAAACATGAAAACAAGGAACTGTCCCTAAGAAAGCCGTCAGGATTTTCTCTTGTGTTGCTGTTACCATTTGTCCTGCAATATACTGTGTTTGAGCACGATACATGAGGCCTTGAATTTAGTGTCTAAATGTGCTTTCTCATATCAGAAGACTTAATCTAAATTAATATTAATCTAATTAATATTTACAATATGTCTTGAAATACAGATGCAAGAAAGCATTCTGTGTATATACTACCATATAGAATCAGATCAGAGAGATGGTTTAGGAGTGTGTTTTCAGAAAAGTCATGTATCAACCTATAATAAGAGTAAAAATTTTTTTTCATCAATGTAGAGCTGAAAGTTATTGCAAATTCCTCCTTGTACATATTTTCTAAAGATGCTCAGATTGACAAAGAAGTTGAATTGCATTCTGTATATTCTTTGAAGGGTGGATCTGGTGTCTTATAAATCTCATAGATAAGCACAATGTATGTTTTGTGGAACTCTAGTTATACAAGGTATTTTGAAAACATGAGTCCCATTTTCAAGTGTGTTTGGGAAATATTTCAGACTATATGTTTCTCATTGAAATTCACAGGGCACTGTAGCCAAATAAAGGCTCTGAGACATCCTATGATGAAAAGACTCCTGTTTAACTTTGTTCCTCACAGCGGTAAATTATTAACATCCTATGCAACATTTTTGAAAAAAGAAATGTTGATCAAGCTCTCTATATATCAGTGGTGATATTTTATATGATCAAATATCTGTCACTTCTGTTTATTGTTTGACTGTAGTCATGAAATTTAATTGTATAAAAATTCCACATAATTTTAGTGAGAAGGAACAACTGGTAAGAAATGCTATAAAATTCCAAGCCAATTCCAAATCTATAGTACAGTGATAATTTCCAACCTAGTTATTAATGTAAAACCTATCTCTTGTGGATGTCATATTTGATCCTTTAGATGGTAAATCCTAAGGCAGAGTTCTAGAGTGAACAATCAGAAACCCAATATAATACTTCCTATAAAGATGCAATTAATATTCTTATTTACTGATTGGCTAAAAACATTTATAGTGTAGTCTTGAGTTACGGTTATTATAGGCTTTGAATTAGGTGCTTTGGAGAAGACAAAGAACAAATTTGCTGGCCTTGAAAAATTAACAGCATTATTAGAGACATAAGACAGTCTCCCTTGAAAAGTTAAATAACAATAAAGACCATGTAAATCTAAATGCCACATGCAAGTTATAGACATTTTAGACAGTAGTTATTTAGAGAAAAAGAATGTTGCAAGCTCCTGGAAGGTGAGAACATTTCTCATTCCTTTGTTCACCCTCAAACCCTGGCATGGATTACACTGGTTGGCCTGAGTAGTTAGGGAAAGCTTCACAGAGGACTGTGGGCTTGAGAACAGTCTCATCTGCTGGATCTGTGGGTTCAAATAATTTTCTTTGGTTTAGGTTATACTAGTCACTTCATGGCAAAAGTAATTGTCACAGAGACAAGCAGAAAGATTAGATGTCTTATATGAGAGGATCTTCAGGCTAAACCAACGGGGCTATAGCATTCAACAAACAAGCCTAATTGGCAAGAGATAAGGATGCATTCTTTAAAGACAGATTTTATACCTTCTGCATCTTGAAAATGGCCCCTAATGGTAAATAAAATCATCAGATCCAATGAGTAATTTGTCTTTGTGCAAAATGGAGGAAGAACTCACGAAGGACCATATTCGCCGTCTTCCTCAAGTAAGTATTATACGCAGCGTCCACTTCTATAATTGCCAATCTTGTTGATCTTAAAGCTAACACCCTGGGTCCCCAAATGATATCTCAGGTCCTACAGCCGTCGTACATCTTCCATAAATGTATCTGTTTTGCAGGGTTTTTTTTTTATTTTCTCTGGAAGTTAACAGGAACATCTTTCCTTTGTTTCTGTGGATTCACAGGTACTCTTAATTTTTACTTTCACTATGTCTGTTTCTCTAACTTGGGACTAATTACAGAGAGATCTAGAGACAGAGAGAATAAGAAAGAAGAATGAAGAATCATTTCAGCCCAAGTGAACAACATCTAGTCGCTTAAAATTATCTGTTACTAGGGGAATAATTGGTTTCTATCAGTTCTCTTTTCTCATTACTTTATGCAGATGTTCAAATCTTGCCATTTCCATATATCCATTGTGATGCCTTTGACTGTATTTGTTCAACTCTTTGGAGAGTAGAGGACAATATTGTCCATGGGACTGCTATGGTGTGGGGATTTGGGTGTTTCCAGAATGAGTTACACCCATTGATCCTCACTGTTCCTTGTGACTGGCTGTGACATCTTTGTCAAATCACTGAACCACTCTGTGCTTCCCTCTCTTGATGGTGAGCTTTGAATGATACTGCTTACTAATTTGTAGCAGGTTTTATGATCCCTGGATGCTGTAAATTGCTTGTTATTAACAATAATTGCCTACAGATTTTTCCAAACCATTTACATGAAGAATCTTTGCAATATGAGGTTAAATTATAGTATGTTAATAGTCAATCAATGTTGAACAGTAGGTTGCTTTTGTATACTGAGCTGCCACACTTTGGCTGCTCAAAGCAAGTGCATGCTTCTTTATACTCATGTTATTTCTGATTCAGCTTTGCTGTTGTCTTGGCATGAGGTAACCAAAATCTTCTACTCTACATAAGCTTTTTTCCACACTTACATTGTGCCATAGTGGTTCGTAAACCACACATGTATCCCCCTTCCTGAAAAAGTGATGGACACATTCCTACATAGGTTGTGTGCAGCTGTGGTGAGACGCTATCAGAATTCTTGGGAACAAAGAAAGCTCTGTGCTAAAACATAGCTTAAAGAATGGCATTCAGCATGAGGAAATTTGTAGGATTCTACCAAAAGGAGAGGTTGCACAAACTTAATTACAACCAAGAACATTATAAATAAATCCAACTTTTATAGGATACATAAAACAGGGAGACAGCAGAGAGTGACTAAAAATGCAAGTGACCTGATCTATGTTTCTGACTTTTCTTGAAGGATCTGTGGTAGATGAAAATGAGGCAGGGGCTACTGGAAAGGTATTTTGGGAAAGAATTTCTATTTCTTCTCTTTGGCCAAGAAATTAAGTCAATTAACAGGACTTTGTTATAAAACTGCCAAGTGCAAAAAACTAAGGCAAAAAAGAAGCACCGATCATAGTCCCTTAGCTTGAGAAACTTACCAATTGGTTGATGAAAGAAGATAAACATCCAAAAGGGAAACCCTAGTTAAGTTTCCCTTATGTCGTGAATCAGCAGATTTCACGAGGAGGTGGATCTTTAATGGAGACTCCTTTAATCCGGAGGAGACTATCGCAGAGCCTGAGTTCCCAGGAGGTAGAATATCATTGCCAGGAGTTCAGAGGCTTTGTCTAGTTCGTCACCATATCTCCAGCATCTGTGAGAGTCTCTATCATATGACAGATGGTTAATAAATATTTCTTGAATGAATATCTTAATGAATGAAAGTGGAAGGAGGCAGCAGGATTATAGTAAATACCATTTGGGGTATATGTTCAGAGGAGCATGATTTCCTTTTTTTACCAGCTGGAATGGGTTTGGCTACAAGAACAGAAAACCTAACAACAGAGGAAACACATAGAGATATTTTATCTCACGAAGTCCAGGGCAGACCAATACCATCAGGGACCCAGGTTTTTCTGTGTCTTTTCTCTGTCATCTTTAAAGCATAAACTTTGTCCTCACTGCAGTCATCTCATGGTCTCAAGATGGCTGTTGCAGTTATAAACATCACATCTGTGTTCCCATTAGAGGAAGAGGGATGGGGCAAGAGAATGAGAGGAAAAAGCTGAACAGCAAAGAACTTTTTCTCCTAGGGAGGCTTTGCTTTTTATTTTTATCAGTGTCTTCTTCCCACAAGGACTTTTTTTTTTTTTTTTTTTTTTTTGAGACAGAGTCTCACTGTGTTGCCTGGGCTAGAGTGCTGTGGCATCATCTTAGCTCACAGCAACCTCAAACTCCTGGGCTCAAGCAATCCTCCTGCCTCAGCCTCCCGAGTAGCTGGGACCACA
>CAUYSK010029924.1:0-30030 GCA_963575035.1 Avahi laniger | reverse complement strand
TCAGGTCTTTTGTATTTGTCTACCTACATATGTGTCTTTCTTTCCAAAAATAAAGTCATTTGAGAACACTGTTTCATCACATGCTTCATGACTTAGAAATGCATTCTGAATATTTCTCACGTCGCTGCATTTTCTCCTGCGCGACGTTCCGATGGCTGATTCTTCTTGACTTCTGTCCTTCGTCGCATCCTGTGTCCAGCGCGTCCTGTTGGCTGTGCCTCCACGGTGGAGCCAGAATTGAGTGTGCCTCTGCTCAGCGCTTGTCCCCGGCTCCGTCACTTCATGCTGGGAATTTGCAAGGGCTTTCTAACAGGTCTCCATCTGGCCCTGTTCCTTGAAGTCTGTCTTCAGCATGGTAGCCGGGATCTTCTGGCCTGGGTCAAATCTTGTCGCTCCCCATCCTCCTCTGTCCCTCCACTGGTGCTCCCTTGCTCAGCATGAACTCTGAAGTCCACACCATGGTCCAGGAGGCCTCACGCCATCTGGCTGCCTCCTACCTACTTCTCTGTCCCCTGTGCTCACTCCACGTCAGTTGCGGTGGCTTCCTCCCTATTCCTTGAATATGCTCTAGCCTGAGGGCCACGTACTTGCTCTTCTTCTTCTTTCTAGAACACTCTCCCCCATGTCTGCACAACTTGTTCTTTCGCCTCCTAGAGGTTCTCCTCAATGAGACTTTTCCTGACTCTCCTACTTGACAATTTCTGCTCCTCCCCAAGTTCCTCCCCAAGCATTCCCCACCTTCCCGCCCTGTTTTATGTCTCCACAGCCCACCAGCACCCTCCCACGTACCACGTATTGCACTTTTACAACACATGTATTGTGTTTGTGGCCTTTGTTTCCCACCACCATGCGGGCTCCTCAAGGGAAGGATTTCTGTCTGTTCTGTCCGCTGCGCCCCTGTCATTTCTGGAGCGGGGACTGGTGCGAAGCAGGCACCTGATACACGCTTGCTGGCTGGAGGAATAGCCCGCCACATCTACGTAGATCACGGCATACTGAACCAGTCTCTGGGGTGGGCATCTGATTGCATCTAATCGTTCTTTACTCTTGTAGATGATGCGGTAGTGGAGTCCTGTCATTCCAGGGAAACTTTTTGTGCATACACAACTTATTTCTTTAGAACAAATTCTCAGAATAGGGTATACATTTTCTAAGGCTTCCAATGCACATCACCAATTCGCTTTCCAGTGTGCCTGCATCCACGCACTCTCACACCAGCGGGGCGAGGCAGGGACCATTTCCCCACACCCATGTCGGCTTTGCGAGATGCCAGGAGTTTCTATATGTGTGGATTCCCTGGTCCAAACAACTGTTTATCAGGAAATATGATAAAGGGTTTAAGTACTTTTGACACCGAGGGTGAAAGGAACTCACTGAGTCAAAATCTTCCAAAGAGACTGGAACACAAAGGAGGAAATGAAGAGCATAACAGGAGAAGTGCCAGGGAGAGCAATGGTCTCGGGCCAGCCCACTGAGGATGGAGCATGACTTTCCTCCCCAGCCGTCATTGAGTGGCACTGAGTGCCAGCCATGTGCTTGTCTGGGCTTTGTTTTTTCTTCTTCATGTTCTTGTAGAACACCTCTCCTGGGCAAAGCCCTGTGCCCAGTGCTGCTGAGACAGCAGATGCTTGCTATTCCGTGCCCTGAAGACCCCAGCAGCCCAGCCAGGGAGAGAAGATACGCTTAGACAGCTCAAGAGTTGTCCCTGAGGAGAGACGAGCTAGACGAGTGATTGGATAAGAAAAGAGGCCACCATGGGCTGGTGTGGTCAGGGAAGGCTTCAAAATAGAAACAGTTCACAGCTAAACAGGGTTTACTGGGTGCTAGACTGTGTTCTAAGTGCTTCTGAAGTCACCTAATGCTCACAATAACCCTAATGAGGTACATGCTAATAGTATCTACAGTTTGTCATTGAAAAACGGAGGCACAAGAAGATGCAATCACTTGCCCCAGGTCTCAGAGGTGCTAAGAGGGGGGAATCAGGCAGATGGGTTATGGAACCTGCTTTTAATCACTATGCTGTACAACCTTCATGTTTAAGTTACTATTGCTGTGTAACAAACAGCCCCAACCTTGGTGACATAAAGCAACCATTTTATTATGTTTGTAAATTCTCTGGCTCAGGAATTGGGACAGAGCACAGTAGGGACAGCTTGTTTCCTCTGGTCTGCCATGTCTGGAGTCAACTCGTTATGGGTGGAGTCACCTAGAGGCATCCACACGTCCAGCAGGTGATGCTGGCTGTCAGCTGGGACCTCAAGCCTACCCAGATCTAACAGGAGGGGATATAGACCCCCTGGCACCACTTGATGGGAGGAATGCCAAAGAACTGCAGCTTTTTTTTTTTTTTTGGTAATAGACTTTATTTATTAGAGCAATTTTAGGCTCACAGCACAATCGAATAGAAGGTACAGCAATTTCCATATATTGCCTGCCCCACACCGCACTCTTGTAGGAAGGCCTCTCTCATACTTTCCACATCGCAAGGTCACTTTGCTTGCTGTCAGAGACAGTATTTATAAAATAAAGCAAAACTCTTCTATTTGTGCTTACTCTGGCCTTTCGGATTAAACAAATCCTTAATATTGGCAAAGGGCCTGACAAGCATTTAGTATTAATTAATTCTTGGAAGTCTCTGGGGAGAAGGTAAACATTCTTGGGAACTGACAAAATGGATTGTTTCACTAAGCAGGTAAACCATTCCCCTAAGCCCGGTGCCAACGTCTGGCCCGCGCGTTCTCCTTGCCCGGGTCTGGCTGGGGCCCTCGTGCCATATCGCGGCTTGGAGGCAAGGCCGGGTGAGGGCGCCGTGTGGCGTGGGCTTCGCCTCTCTTCTTTACCCCTCGCTACCACCCTCCCTCCAGGTCTTTCAAATTCCAGAGTATCCCCTACTTTATGAGTGAATTTGACTAGGATTTTCCTCCCAAAGCCACACTTGGATGTTCAAATGAGAAACTGCTAGTATCTGTCACTGATGTGGAATAAAATCTGCATGAGCCGAATGTCTGTCCTTGAGAGCCTCCCACTCTTTTCCAGGTAATTATTTTATTTTTTGAATTTACATTATCACTTTGCCCATGGGAAGGCTGTGATTGCTTCCTTCTCTCTGCTTCTTCTCCCTGCTCCCCAGTAGCCCACACCCCTCAATCTAGAAGCAGTCCGAGGCAAGGGTGCCGGATCGCAGGTCATCTGGATTCGCACTGCCCATCGGATGTGCAAAGAATTGGGTTTCTTGTCTGATATCCTTGCTGTGTGTCGGCATCATGCTTATCATCATGCGTAGGATTGGCTGGGCAGTTCAGGGCCGAGGGGAGCGCGGACCCTGCCCTCCTACCACCTTGCCTTGCAGAAGCTCCTTCCGCAAGTGTGTCTGTCTCTGCCACCGACTGGACACCTGTCAAGCTGGAGCCTCCCCTTAGCTACTTTCGTCTCCTGATCGAGGTTTTGCTCATGACTAACGCTCAGTATGGTAGACATGACTAAGACTCACCAATATTCAGTTCTCTTCTAACTTTGGATTGCAATTGCCTGCACCCTTGATGTGAGGAATGGTTAGGTGATGAGTTCTAGACCAGGACACGAGAGCAGAAGTGATGCTGTCCCTTCTGGGCTAAGGCATTTATTTGTCAGGGCTTGGCTCAACGGCCTTCTCCTCTCCTGCCCTGGGGACACTGGGGCCTCACGCAGAGATAGTGCTGCGTAAGATGATGCAGTAACTTTGTGGAGCAAAACCCCCTCCTCATCAATCCATGCTGGGCGTGTTGCATGAGGGAGAAATAATCTCTCAGTGTGTTCAGCCTCTGAGACTGGTGGTGTTCGTTACGATAGCCTAGCCTCGCTTAAGGGGTGGCAAACTATGGCCCCTGGGCCAAATGGATCTTCCACCTGTTTTTGTAAATAAAGTTTCATTGGAACACAGCCACACCCCTTCACTTACATATTGTCCAGTCTGCTTTCACACGGCATTGACAGCGACTGATGAATAGTTGCGACAGATACTCACGGCCTGGAAAGCAGGAAATTGTACTATTTGCCCCTGTCAGAGAAAGTTAGCCGATGCCTGCCTATCCTGACTGATACACTCAATGAAAGTGCCTTGAATTATTAAATTGACAATGTAAAAGATGGAAGCCCAAAGCCGATTCTAAAATAATGTCAGATTGCTTTGCATGATAATCAATGCAGCCTAATTGGCAACCATTGACTGAGTGCCAGGAGTGTGTCCAACCTGGGGGATGCCTCCTACTCAGGGCCCTGTGGGTTCAGGGATGGGAGAAGGTGCGCCTCTCCTTTGTAAGCTTGGGAAGTAAGGACTCGAGACAAAAGAATAAAACCCCCCAAGGGTGGTGCATGAGCTGAGGGATTTCTCACCACTGTCTCCACTAAAGCTCATTCATTCATCAAACACGTTGTGAGCTGCTTCCACTGACTAAGTCATAGCCACGTAGACGGCGTGGAGAAAGTATTTGACAATTATGATATAGTGTGATGAGTGTTAGCGTCAGAGTGGTGCAAGACACGAGGGGAAACTTCTTCCCTATATCCACCCTACCCCTTGGTGGAGCCGAGTGGGAACAGGTGTAGATTCCCTGAGACTAAAGCCAGGTAAAGGCTACGAATTGCTGTCTGGTCCACTGGAGTAGTCTGGAATTTTCTTCTCTAGGGAGAAAGCCCTGGAACAATCTCTTTACACCCCAGATTCACACAGCAGTTCTCAGATCCTTGCTCTAGGCAGAGCCCCACCACTAAGTCTCATAACACAGAAGAGCTTTGCCCATGCACATCTTCCTCTGGCTCTTTCCTCTGATTCTCCCTGGACAGGCAGCCTGGAAAGAAGCATCCCATTGATCACGACAGCACAATTCGAACTTGAGAATTTTTTTTTGGCTCTGGGGATGCAAGGAAGGGGCTGGTGACATGGGGTGGGAGGTAAATGAGCAGTAGATACACATGAGCTGATGTGATCGTCAACGTAGTAGATGCTGCACTCTGGTTTTATGTGAAGTTCGCCTTCCCCACATTTGGACCTCCAACAAATTGATTTGGTACCCAGTTTGAGCCATCATCTTATTTCAAGTTTGGTTGCCTAGGAAACAGAGGGCACACTGCTGGGACAGTCTGCCTGTGTTCTGTGCCGAACGAAGCTATTAAAGCCCATCAACTTTGCCTCTGAGAAGCACTGAACACGGACGGTTTCAACTTCCAGCCAGGTTCTTATTTATTTATTTTACTGCCTCAGCAGCAAAATGAGTTATTGAACCGTTCAGTCTATCGATTGGGGCAGCTTTCCCCCGGTATCTCCCGGACACCTGAAGCCCCTCTGGAGCTGGTGGCAGTCCACAGGGCTTTCGTTGATGGTGAGTTCTCACCAGGGAAGCCAGCCAGCATTAATCCTCTACCTGCAGGGCTTGGGCTGGGCTGTGGTCAGGCATGGCACCCCACATGTGTGGTTCTTCTAGTCTTTGAACGTGTAAAGAAGCAATGCACGGGCACACGCGTGCACACGCACACACACACACACACATAACTTTGCATGCAGTTTAATGGAGGAGCTAGACTCCCAGAGCAAAAACCTTTGATCTAAGTTTATTCTGCTTGGAACTAGTTTCTTAGTTTTGAAAAAATGTTAATAAAGTTCAGATGTGTTCAAGATTCAACGATCCACTGGCCTAGAGACTATCTGACTCTAAGGAAAATTGCATTCCCCTTGTGCCTCCTGACGGAACTCACACTCCACTCGGGCATTCCAGGCCAGCTTTAAAAATGGTGAACTTGACAGAGACCATACCGTAGTCTCTCCAGCCTGCCGTCTGATTTTGCATAGCCTGTGAACTAAGAATGGATTTTTGTATTTTCAAACATAAAAAAGACAATTAGCCTTAGTAGGGGGTGGGGAAGTTGAGGATGTAGCTTCTTGGCTTGAAAGGCCTAAAACATCTGCTCTCTGGCCCTTTCCAGAAGTTTGGCAGCCCCTATTTACTTGTGTGGCCAGGGGAGGGCAGGAAGTTCAGAGCCTTCCACTTGGCTTTTGCACCGTGGTAGCTCTAACCCCACAGGCCAAGGACCCGGTGTGGGTGCTGGGCAATCTGTCTGTCCCAAGTATACATGCAGGGGAGGGTCCACTTCTGCAGGCTCAGAGGGGCAGGTAGCAGCTGAGCTCTCAAGGTCCTCAGCGGCGGCAGCTCAGACGTCATCGCGCGGGTGTCAGGGTACCATTCTTTCCCACGCAGGGCCTTGGCCTTGCACAGCAGGCCTGCCTTGTTACAAGTGTAACCTTCTCGGAAACACCACTGCTCTTGAGATTAATTCTTTCCTTTGACCTTCTCTGCCCTCCCACCACAGGAGATGCGAGCCTCTTTATAGGCTTCCAAGAAAGCCCTCTGGCTTTCAAACCCAGCTTTTAATTGCTGGTTAATCGTGCTCAGCTTCTCATTATCTTTTTGCAGAGCCAGTCAACTTCAGCAGTAGCCACCCACTTATGTTGTTCTTACAGAGACGCTTTCCCTCGTTGTCCTCAAACGCCTGATGAACTGCGCCAGCTAACGCACTCCCTGCCACTGGTGTGCCGTGCCGCCTCGCCACTGGGGGAAGTCTTAACAATCGTCCTTCCCTTTTGTGCCAGGGCTCTCTGGCCCCCACTTCCCACCAGCAATGGGGTTTCCACGGTCAGCCTAGTGTCAGGAGACCAGCTCCAATATCCCATCTTCGTGTCTGCTTTCTCAGACCACGTCTGGCACCAGCTGCCACATGTCGGGTTCCCTGGGAAGCAGACTCTGAGTTGGAGATTATTGTGCAGGATGTTTATCTGAGAGAGCTCTGAAGAGCCATACTGTGGAAGGGAGCGGAAGAAAGTAGAATCGGCTGAGGAAGAAGTCAAGCTCCGACTTAGGCCTCAGGTGACCCCTCCGGGAGTTCTAGAGGTGGAAGCGTCCTCTAGAGCAGCAGTCTCCAACCTTTTTGGCACCAGGGACTGATTTCTTGGAAGACAATTTTTCTGCAGACTGGAGCAGGGGAAGGAGGATGGTTTTGGGATGATTCAAGCACATTACATTTATTGTGCCGTCAAACCTCTCTGCTAGTGATAATCTGTATTTGCAGCCGCTCCCCAGCACTAGCATCACCACCTCAGCTCCACCTCAGATCGTCAGGCAGTAGATTCTCATAAGAAGGCACAACCTAGATCCCTCAAACATACAATTTATAGTAAGGTTTGAGCTCCTGTGCGAACCTAATGCCGCTGATCTAACAGGAGGTGGAGCTTATGCGGTGATGGGAGTGATGGGGAGCGGCTGTAAACACAGACGAAGCTCCCCTCATCCCACACCTCCTACTGTGTGGCTGGTTCTTAGCAGACCATGGACCATTACCGGTCTGCAGCCAGGGCATGGGGACCGCAGCCTTAGCATGACCCCAACTGGAGTCCTTTGTGATTCTCTATCCTTGGCTATGAGCCATCCTGGAAAGGGTGTGTAACCCTGAGCAAGGAGGCTCTTTACAGCTTAGGCACTTTGATATTTGAGGGCAGCTGGGGGAATAAGTCTTTCATTCCTGAAGGGGTTCTGGGCAGCACACCACAGCATCCACTACACCCCGATCAGATTAGCTGCCCTCTCATTCCAGCCTGTCCGCTAACAACTGTGGCCTTTGATAAATCTCTCTGATTCTCAAGTTTCCTTAAGTGTAAAAGAGAAAAAAAAAGAGAAAGATTTAAATTAATATATGCCATTTTAGAAAATCATGTAAAATATAGCAATGTAGAAAGAAGAAAAAGTTACTTATAGGCTCAGAATGTAGCCTACAGAAAAGAATCCAGAAATAGACATCTCCGCTATGAAATATCTTTCCTGTATTTTTGGTATAGTTGTAAACATGTACAATGTTTAATTTTGTGTTCTCATTTTGACTTAACATTATGAAATGAGCATTATCACGAACTCTTTGTAAACATTAATGTTAAAGGTAAATTGTGCGATATAAATAATAGCTAGTCTTAAGAGAAAATTTTAGAAAAATCACCCATCATCTCTGCCTTGAGAAATAACCACAACTAAGACTTTGTTGCAGAGCCCCCAGTTTTACTGCATATGTGTTTACAAATAAAATCGTGGAATGTTTTCTAAGTTTCTAAATGTTTCAATCTATTTTTCTCACTTTGTATGTTGAACATCCCTCTGAAATATTACATATTTGTCTGTATCACATACCATCATTTTAAAAACCTGCATAATACTCATATATGTGTCATATATACAACATAGCCTAATTAGTCTCCTTTCTGAATATTTTTTCTAATACAAATAATTCTCTGGTGAAGTTCCTTACATGCAAATCTTTGTGTTTATCTCTGATTATCCTTGGGATAAAATGTTAGAAGCAGAATTATTGGGCAAACTCTATAAACATTCAAGTCATTTCGGAGCCCAGAAAGAGGAGAAAGAATCCTGTCTTAGACACAAGTATTGTTCGGGACCACACTTGCAATATGATTTCCCTATCCCAGCCCACAAGCTATGTTGTTCTATCACCAAACAGCTGCTAAAATTTCACCAATTAAATAACTTCCTTGGTTGGAAAGGGACAGAGGTGAGCAGAAGACTTCACGTACATGTACGTGTGTTAATGTCTATTAAGTCATTTATATAATGAGATATTAATACGTATCTGTTACTAAAATAATGGCAAAGAAAAGGGATTTAGAGAAGCCCAAGCTCATTCAGCCTGAAGTCAAGGAAGCCAGTGTCCAAGTCAGAAGACCATAATATTCTTGTTTCCAGTATATTGTCATTTGATTAGTGCCATCGAGTCTCACGATCAAGTCCTTGATTTCTGCCATCTCACTGATCAGCGACAAATCTGGGCTAACTCCCCTTCAACCGGTCATCTCATCCAACTCACTTAGTCTCTGTGCCTCAGTTTCCTCATCTGAAAAATGAAAAACAAGGTGTTTTCCTCAGAGAGTTGTGAGGATTGTGAGGGTTTGATAGAATAATAAGATAACACTTATCCTTGGCACATTATAAATGCTCAGTACGTAATAGTCATTAAATACATGACTAAGTGACCAAAAACCCCAATGATTTGCTCTCTGTGTACTGCACAAGGTACTGGAATAGGAGTTTTCTTCCCATACTCCCTCAAGGCAGTTATTGTAATTGCCGCTTTTCCAGGTAACTGAGTCTCAGAGATGCTAAGTGAAACTCACTCAAGGTCACATGACTAGTAACTGCTCTATGGTGTGATAACGAATGAGCTGGGAGCGCCCTGCCATCTTACCGCATCTTGGCTCCCGGCCACTAGTATCTCCTGTCTGCCATTAGCTGACTGTTTTGTGCTCAAACTGACTTACTGGTTTCAATTGCTTTGAAGTTACATACAAAAAAATAACACAGTGCTTCCTGGGTAACAATTGGTTTAGTCTATATAGTTGCAAGCAAATACTCTTTGGATTTAACAAAATAAATGAATGTTTCGACCAAGACTTTCTTCAAGATCTGATTTGTTTTTTTAAAAAATCCCATTTTGGGACTGACTTCTCGATCTGATTTCTGGAATATCATTACAGTGTGAGGCAGAATGAGCTCTTGCTTATAACTGTGGTTGCATGCCTCCACGTGAGTAGAATATCTTGCCTTTTATTGCATTGTTTCTCTCTTCTAATACGGTGCAGCTTTGCACTTTCCACGGCTGTTTAAATTGATACAAAAAGATTCTTAAGTCAGGCTGATTTTCAACATTTTTAAAGCTTTTATTAACTTTTCTTTTGCTTTTTAATAATAAATCAAATTAGGATAATAATTATTATAAATCTTTAAAGTATGACATAGCCTCTCTTTTCCCCATCCTCTTAATATTATAAACCAAATTATGTTCTATTTTCTCTTGGCATTCTATAATTGTTTCTTTAAATTGCATATTTCTTTCATGTATCACATATTGCAAACCTAATATTTTTCTTGAGAATCAGAGAACAACTAAAACAGCTTTCCATCAAATAAAGATGTTTTATTTATTAAACCTTGGATTTTAATTTTAATTATTTGAAATTGTGATATTTTGTGAGCTAAAATAGAAAAGTACATAGATATAAAATTATTTAAGGATCTAGTTCAGAGTGATTGAAATTAAGGTAATCAGACTTCTCAAGTCTCATTATGCCTAAAAGAATTAGATAATTAAACAAAAATTTTCTTTGGCTTTTATCTTATAGTACCCGATTTTCTTTTCCATGAAGAATTCGGACACAACCCAATTTTCTTTTCCATGAAGAATTCAGACACAAACCCAAGTAGAGCTTATGATTAGTGCCTGACAGCTATACAGTGAATCAAAAAGAACACACATATTCCTAATCACTACAAATATGATTATTGGAAAAACAGATGCAGTTATAAAAATGAAACAGAGCCTCATTGTTCTCAGTAATATTTGGCACATAGTAAGCATGCTACCAATGTTAGCTGTAACCACCACCACCAACACCACCACCGCCACCACCGTCATCATCATCATCGTGTTTCCAAACTCTTGGTGCCCTAAATGAGTATTGTAGCCTCTGGTTAAAAGAGCAAGCCACCACGATGAAGTTGTTTTGTTAACGTGTTCTGTCTTTATTAACTGAGAAAAGAAAATGTCTATCTGTAAGAATTAAAGTGTGCTCACAGTGAAATAGTGTGACCTAAAAACTTGAATTTTTCTCTCTTTTTAAAATGAAGTGCTTAGATTGATAGAAATGGAAATTTTATGTAAACAAGGATCTTAATTTTATAAATCCTTTGAAAATTTTGCTGACATTATCTTTATGGACAGGAAGGACAATCAATATATGTTAGATGAATTATAGTTGGTGAATTTGTCTCCAATAGTATGCTTTGGGGTTTTGTCCTGTTCAATTGTTTTTTCAAGCTTTGAAGAAGGAAGCTTTAATAAACATAGTTACAAAATATACAGATAAAATGAAATCAAGATGGATAGTTAATATGTTGGAATATTGGGATGAAATTAGCAAACCAGTATTTAACACATCAAAAAAAACTTTTTTTCTTGAGGCTATGGTGTTCTATTACAAAATAGAATAAAAACTTCAAAAACACAATGATCTTTTCTAATTTAATGAAACATTTGTTATTTTTTATTGTTTTCTGTGCATGAGCAATATCAATTAAACTGTCAATATTAATTATAACAATAAGAAAATTAACTAGTAAGATTTTCATGAACCAATTACAGGGTTTTGCCCAGGGCACCACCCATCACATAACACGTATGCTACAGCATGTGGCAGTGTGAGTTGCCTGTGCACCATGAGGCTCCCAAGGTAAAGAGATGTATAAGTTACATAAGCTTCGCAAGGCCTCAGGCTCAAAACTAGAATGTGTTAAATACAACTCATATGGCAGTTAATGTGTTAAGGGAGATAAATATTATATTTTGCATTTGAGTCCAAACCCAAAAATGCACAAGCATAAAAAATGCACACACAAACACTTTTATGTTTTTAGACTGAGACACACCAGGCTTGACTACAGATCTTGATAAGAAGTAGTTAGAAATCATTCTGGAAAATGGTTTGGAAGTTTTTTAAAAAAATAAACACGCAGCTACCATATTACCCAGCAATTCCACACCTGGGCATTTGTCCTACAAAAATGAAGGCTTATGTTCACACAGAAATCTCTGCACGAATTTCTATGGCACTTTTATTATTAAAAACCAAAAACTGGAAACAACTCAGATGTCATTCAACAGATGAATGATGAAACAAACTGTGCTACATCCATTATATGGACCACTGCTCAACAATAGAAGAAACAAAACTATTGATACACACAACAACTTGGATCAATTTGTAGAGAATCGTGCTCAGTAAAAAAAAAAAAGTCAATCACAAAGGTTACCTACCATATGACTCCATTTATATAACATTCTTGAAATGATAAAATTATAGAAATGGAGAATAGATTAGTGGCTACCAGGGATTAAGTAGGGGATATGGGTGGGAAGGAAATGGGTGTTTGGTTATAAAAGAACAATGTATGTCTTAGTCCATTTTCTGCTGCTGAAACAGAATACCACAGACTGGGCTGGGCAATTAATAAAGATAAAATATTTATTTGGCTCACAGTTCTGGAGGGTGGGAAGTCCAAGAGTATGGCACCAGCATCTGGCAAAGGTCATTCCATAGCAGAAGGTGGAAGGTAGAAGTAAGCACATGAGATGAAAAGGGGAGGAAATTGGGCCAAAATCATCATTTTTAATAGGAACCCATTCGCATGATAACTAATCCACTCCAACAAAACCAGCACTAGTTGATTCCTGAGGGAGGAGCCCTCATGACCTATTCACCTCTTAAAGGTCCTAACTCTTAATACTGTTACAGTAGCAATTAAATTTCAACTTAAGTTTTAGAGGGGACATTCAAACCATAGCAATGAGTGATCCTTGTGGTGATGGAAATGTCTTGTTTCTTGACTGTATCAATGCTAATATCCTGATTGTGATATTGTACTTAGTTTTGCAAGATGGTACCACTGGGGAAAACTAGGTAAAGTCTACACAAGTTCTCTTTGTATTATTTCTTACAATTGCAGGCAAATCTGTAATTATCTCAAAATAAAAAGTCAAATTCACACACATATGTACACACACACAGAAGTAGGTGGAGTCTTAGTTGTGTAGTCTTGAGCTACCTTAACTGGATCAGTCGAGAGAAGACATGGTCATCCTCTATTCTTTGCTGGTCAGACCACATCCAAATATCATGTTTAGTTCTGAAAATCACATTTTCAAATGGACAGTGAGGAATGGAGTGAATTTAGAGAAGGCTGCCAGCAAGAGAAATGGCCTGACAATTATATCAAATGAAGCAGAGTTGAAGGAGTTGTGAATATACCTGGAGAAGAAATAAGTTACGAGGCACACAAGAATTGGTTGCAAAAATCTGAAAGACTGTCATCCTGATTGTTTCTCTCCAGGGAGTGGAAGCAATAATGTATGGAAGTTGTCCCAGAATAGAAAAAGTGGCTTCATACAGGATTGATAGAACAGGACGCAAGGTACTATTACTGGAAAGAAGAACCATCCCTTAAGAATAAATAATATTTTTGGTTTATATATGATCTTTTATAATGTGTATCAGGCTAATATGTATCAGGCTCTTTGATTCCATTCAACTCAAATACAATCACCAGATTGAAAATATTGGCTTGTTGAGTTGGGGGTCAGTTCTTAAACCATGGGGAGCTCACAATTTCATTGACATCCTGTGAATTCTGTCTTAGTGACCAGGAAATGATGCTGACAGCTGTATCTCATTTGATAAACATTATCCAGGCCTTACTGGCTGGTCCTCCCAGGACTAGAAAGTTTGGTTAAATTGCTATACATTTTAAGTGCAATAACATTACACTATCAGTATTTCTCTTTCTGCTGTGTCTCAGTCTGTTCAGGCTGCTTTAACAAAATACTGTAGACTGGGTGCCTTATAAAAAACAGATATTTTTTTCTCATAATTCTGGAGGCTGGAAGTCCAAGGTCAAGGCAGGTTCAGTGTCTGGTGAGGGCCCACTTCCTGGCTCACAGACAGTACTTTCTGACTGTGTCCTCATGTGATGGAAGAGGAAAGGGTCTCTCTCAGCCTCTTTTATAAGGGCACTGATCCCATTCATGAAGGCCCCACCTTCATGACCCAACCATCTCCTAATATCATCACTTCAGTGGTTAGGTTGCAATATATGAATTTTGGAGGGAAACGCAAACACTCAGACCAAAGCATACTATCTTTAGATTCTAAAAATCTAAATTAATGTGAGAGTCTCTGAAGTGGCAAGTGAAAACAAATTAATGTGAGAATTTTTCGGTGATATTTCATATCTAAACAGGTTTTGAAACTGTCACCTTTAATCTTCTTAATGTTTTGGGAGAATTATAGATATGACTATTGGTGATGAAGTCCATCAGCAAGATGCTGTTAACTAATGATTAGTAGATTTAGAAAATCAGAGAATTTCTGTCAAGATGTGGGGATCACTCAGAACTTGTCTTGACAAATGTATAATTAACACAGAGGAAAGTGGGCTGCTCTGGAGGAGTTTTTCCTGGGGGAGAAGAGGATTTCTTTCATTCAAACTGTGCCAAATCTGAGGGGCTTTCCCTGCTTCTTAACAAAGAAAACCGCATTTATATTCACGATATTCCAATCTGAAAGATTCAGTCCTCCCTTCCCTGGGCTTTGATGGATAACCACCGCCACGCACGTATTCATTTTATGCTTTTTTTATTAGACCTTATGCAAACTGTCTTTCTTTGGCGAAGACATTCCGTCTTCAGATATGTCAAGTGAACTGATCGGGTTACAGCTATATTGTTCATCAGTTCCATTCCCGCCGCAGGTATCCCTGGTTCTCAAGTTAGGTTTCAGTGTCTCCCAGGCCTCCGCCATCAAGCGTTTTACAACCGTATTTTCAGACGTGTTTCTCCTACAGATGGGTCTCGCTCATTCATATGAAGTTTTTACTAGTTTCACTGCAAAGCTTGGGGGCTCGTCCGTCTAATTCCCTCCGTAGCGACTTTGGCAATCACGGAGTAACCTCTATAATGTCATATTTTCTCAGTTCTAGGGTGTAGCAGGATAATTTTTTGAGGGGGTAAAAATGAGCTTTCTAAAAAAAATTGCCGAATTTCTTAAAATATTGGCATTTAATAAACTTAATGTTTATTATCTGCCCCTTTCTCCTGCACGCACAGGGCATCTGAAGTCCTGCTCAATAATAGCACTCTTTTTAGGGAAAGGATGGCAATACTGTAAAGTCACTGGAGCAAGAAGAAAGCGCTGCCGCCTCCCTCTTTGTGCCCCAGAGATGGAAGCCACTGCGAATGCCGGAAAGGTCTAGCTTCTACTCTGCAGCGCGTCACTGTTAACAGGGCTGAGCCCAACATGTGTAGTGTGACCCTCAGTCCTGGTTTGCTCAGGGAGGCCCCAGTGTCTGTCTGCTGTCTTGGAGTAATTATTATTCACGCTCCCTTGATTCTCAAAAGTGTTCCCAGTTTGGATGATAAATAATTCGGTCACCCTAATTATGTGGCTTCTTAGCTCTCAGAGTGGATCAGGGTGAGGGAATGAAGACACTTAACTGAGAGGAGAAACATGCTAGGGAAGAAAGGGAGAGGATGTATTAATCCTTAGCTTCCAAAACTCATCAAAAAAGACATCTGAGTTTTTAGAAGCCACATTTAGGATAAACTACCTAAATAAAGGGGAGGAGGGTAATTTGAGTTCCTAAGCAGGGCTTCTTACCAGCTTTATAAGCTGTATCTGTATAAGCTACATCTGTCTGTCTGTCTAGCCTTTTTTCATTTATTTATTTGAACTAGCCAAAGCCATCTTCTTCGACCTAAGACACCAGCGATTTTCAGCGTGTAGGCTCTCAGGTGGCAAGAATTGGCAGAGCTTTGCTTAAGGCAAAGCTGAAAAGTATAGCTGAAGGCTCAGGCTTTCCTTCTGTTCCCTTTCCAACATGCAAAGTGCCCTGTCCTCTCCACTGCCCCATGATGGCAACGACAGGGTGTCAGTTTCTTCTCCTGCTGCGAGGCCTTCCCCCTGGCCTGGTTGGAGGCCCTCGTCTCTGCCCCATGCACCTGTGCGTTCTCCCTCAGCACAGTGACCATGCTGGGCAGCGTGGCCTCTCTCCTCCGCTGCCCGTCATTGCAGGCTCTGAACCATGCGGCAGCAAAGACTGTTGCCCCTTCTATAAAACAAGGATGAGTAGGCAGGTGCTGCACCTACCCTGGAGCATTAACTACAACGAGATAGGTAAAGAATTAAGCAGATAGTTCCCTTTCTGTCTTGAAGCAGTTTTCTCTATTTTGGTCTGTCAATCAGAGATGCAGTTTCGATGGCTGGACTCAGCCCCCACATTGAAATGCTGAGACCAATAACTCTCACTGGGAGTTTGGCGTTCCTGTAAGTTCTGTCTTGCGTCTTCAGATCAATTTTCATATTGCCCTGTACTCTGTTTCTGTTAAAAAATAAAAGCTTGTAAATGTACCCTACATACTAAAAATTTTTTTTACAAACGTAAATTTATATAGTCTAGGGAAGACTTTTTCTGAGTTCTCTTGGCATCTTCATTTGACAAAAGGGACACACTCCTGTGGACTTCCACAGGGAGTCACACTTGGCCATTATTTTCCCTGACAGTCTGGTCACTCAGGAGTGGTTAGATATTCAGCCGAAGATTCAGATTGGAGAGACAAACATCTCTCATATGGCATAAACCACAGCTCTCAGTCACAACGAGTTTCATTCGACAGGCATTTAAGGAGTCTCACCATGTGCAAAGGGTTATACTAACGCCCACCCAATTGCAGCTTTTGTCTCATCAGTGACAGATTTAGGTAGTGTTGTCCCTACCTGGCCTCAGCTGCCTTTGAGAAAGAACCCCAGAAAGTTAAGTAGAACATAGCAAAGGTAAAGAAAGGCATTTTGCAGATGTAATTTAGTTCCCAAATTCATTGGTTTTGAGATAATCCAAACAGTGAGACTGAGGCGAACATCCCTGAACGAGGGGCTGGCCCTCGGCACCGTGAGAGAGTCTTCCCGATGAAGTAAGCGGTTGTGCTAGGTAAGTCCCCATGGTGGGGAACTCTGGGTGACCTCTAGGAACTTGGGGTGAACTCTGGGAACTTCGGGTGGCTGTAGACCTGAGGGTGGTCTCCAAGCAACAGCCATCAAAAAGCCAGGCCACCAGTCACACAGTGCAAAGAGATGAGTCCTGCCGCCAACTCGAATGATCGTGGAGGTGGGTTCAGATGAAAATGCAGCCCCACGGACTCTTTGATCGAAAACCTTGAGCAGGGGACCTAGGTAAGCCATGCCCAGACTGCTGCCCCAGGGACACTGAAAGTCACAAATGTGTGTTATTTTAAGCTACTGAGACTGTGGTAGTTTGTTACTCAGCCAGACATACCTAACACAAGGACGATGGCTCTCGTTCCCCAGCTCCCGTGGTGTAGGTGGCAGAGTCCCTCTCTGGCAACTGTCCTCAAATGCAGACAATCCCCTTCCCCAGGGCCAGGCCCCTCTTCCAGACCCGATAACTAGTCAATGACTGGTCAGTGGGGCAGGGCAGAGGATGTGAAGGCGTGACCTGCTTGCCTCAAGCAGGGACAGCTCTGGAGGACCATGTCAGAGCTCTCCGCAGAATTGGCTGTGGCCTTTTTGTGACTGCAAGGCAGCTCAACAGCTCCCTCTCACTAACGCCACTTTCTTTACTCCCCTTGGGTGTGGATCCTGAGACCACTCCATGACAGACATCCCGCGTGCGGATCTCAGATCTGTTCCCAGGAAAACTGGCCTAAAACAGTTATGATGGTTTTCTTTGGCACATTGCTTATGGTCAAGTGGTGTCCCATAAAGTCTGAAAGTCTGAAGGGCACCTGTTCCAACTGAGAGAGAAACAGGTGCCCAAGAGCTTGCTTTAATTTGCTTTTGTTTTGTAAACACAGATTCCCTTATGATTTTTCAATAATCTTTCAGAGGACCCTTTAAAAATATTAGCAAGAAGGCACTGGGATAGTCTCTAGAGATTACTGAGGTTCATTTCTTTTATTTTATAGAATGGGAAATGGAGGCTCACAGTGTGTGTGTGCATGTGTGTATGACTTGCCAACTAATTCATTCAGCCAGCAGATATTTACCGGGACTGGAGCCTGACTCCTCGCAGGCTGTGCAGAATGTGCTCACAGATGCCTGGTAGGTCACACCACACCCGTGCGGCTTCCCGACGTGACATCACCAGTGCCCAAGCGGGGATGCTCCGTGAGGCCATCTGGACAGGTGGCCACACCCTGTCTCTGTCCCTGCTGCTGCCTCACATCCATGAGCATCTTGACTTAGCTTCTTTCATTTCTTTCGGGTTGAAAAGCTGCACAAACTTGACTTGGACCCACCAAATGGTTCGTCAAGCTCTGGTGTGCCATTTTATAGATGGAAAGAACCATATTCTATTTTTGCACCAGAGTTCTAAATAATATGGTTTACTCTGATTTTCCTATAATGATTCGTGACAACCACACTGCTTATCATGTGCCTGGCACTGTTCCCAACACTTTACAAATACTAATTCGGTTAATGCTTACAACAATCCTATTTGATAGCTGATATTAAAGTCACTAACAGATAAATGCCTGCAAGTGTGTTCGCATTGCATTCAGCTTTTGTTTCAGGAAAGGGCTTGGGCTCCTGAACTAATGCTTGCAAATGACAAGTGATGCTTTTTCAAGTTGTCCCTGAAATCCTGAATTTGCTAATAATTACTTCTCCCTTTGGAAAATAATCCCTTTTAGGTGTGGTTATTATATAAAATACATGCCTATTCTTGACTATTCCAGGACCAATTACCAAGGTTTTAAAATAGCCCAGGCTCATTGTTCTTTCCCTTCTCCTCCTGCCCACCTTCCGGTGTGCCTGTTCATAGACCTGCCCCTTGCAAACAGAACGGGTGACGAGCAGACACTTGAATCTGTCAGACATGCTACCTGTGACCAGCTCTGCTAAAGGCCAGGTGGGCGAGGAGCTGGAAGCTAATGGGATGCCTTGTCAAGGGCACTTTCTACACAGCCTGTCCCCTGCTGTGGGGGCCTGGGTGCTGCCTCTGAGATCTGCTGACCCCCAACCACTAGGCACCAGGAGAGTCTCGTTTATAAGATAATTTTGTTTTGAGTTGTGAGCTTTCCTGTCAATGTATCATCAAAAAATTGCTGGCAAAACACCAATTTTGTGCAGTTTGAGTAATCGAATGTGTTTGTTGTTATCCACCACGTATTGTTAACCTGTCCTTGTTTGCCGGCCACCTGTTGCATGGTGTCATTCTGTGTTGAATACTGAAGAAGCGTTAAGTCCTGATCTCTGCTGGGGAAGAATGGCAGGACAGAAAAAATAAACACAAGTGGACAAAATAAGAAAAATAAATGCTTTTATTCTATCTTTTTTTTTCCAACAAATTGTAAAATACGTCTGTACCCCAACACTCTCTATTTTATTTGGCATACTCAGTATGTAACTTCCTATGGCTGCTCTAACAAATTACCACAAATTATTATCTTGTTCTAAAGGTCAGAAGTTCAAAATGGGCCTCAGTGGGCTAAAATCAAGGTGTTGACAGGCCACATTCCTTCTGGGGGCTCTGGGAGAGAATCTATTTCCTTGCCTTTTCCTGCTTACAGAGGCTGGCCATGTTCCGTGGTTCATGGCCTTCCTCCACCCTCAAAGCCAGGAATGGCCAATGGACTGTTTCACACATCACATCACCCTGACGCTGACTCTTCTCTTCTGTACCTCTTCCACGTTTAAGGACCCCGTGATGACACTGAGCCCACTAGGCTAATCCAGGACAACCTTCTTATTTAAGGCCAGTTTGATTAGCAACCTTAATTCCACCTGCAACTTTAATTCCCCCTTGCCACGTAACAGAACGTATTCACAGGGTCTGGGGATTATGACATGCATATCTTTGGAGGCTCTCATTCTACCTATCATACTCAGCATGGACATTTTTCGCAGGATGCCATGTTGAGAAAATGTCTTGTAGATCAGCAGATACTGCTATTGGGTTAAAAAAATAAAACAAGAGGCCAGGCACGGTGGCTCATACCTGTAATCCTAGCACTCTGGGAGGCTGAGGCGGGAGGATCGCTTGAGCTGAGGAGTTTGAGATGAGCCTGAGCAAGAGCAAGACCCCATCTCTACTAAAAACAGAAAAAATTATTGGGACATGGTGGTGCATGTCTGTAGTCCCAGCTATTCAGGAGGCTGAGGCAGGAGGATCGCTTGAGCCCAGGAGTTTGAGGTTGCTGTGAGCTAGGCTGATGCCACGACACTCTAGTGAAACAGTGAGCCTGTGTCTTAAAAAAAAAAGTTAAATAAATAAAAAGAATAAAACAAAAGAAAAAAACCCGAGAAGCTTACTATATCTCAATACTCACTAATGCATTTATCCACTTTAGGTCTTTGGGGGAGGTTGTCGTGTGCTCTGTCATTTGTATTAATAATTACAATCTCTCCTTGCCTCACAATAAGTCAGTTGACTTAGAAATGTTGTGACATGGAAATAAATGCTGCTGCTTCTGTGTTCTGCCAAAATGAGCATTCCATGTGGTCAGTTGCTGAATTAACTGTAGACAATATGTGTTTTGAGATAAAAATGAATGGATCTCTCTTTCTTTCCACACTTTCTGATGATTCACGTTTTCTGGAGATCAGCTAAGGGCCCAAAATGCATCCATTCAAAGACATCAATTCATGCAGCAGACTTTTTTTTTTTTTTTGCAGATATTTTTTAAGTGTTGGACAAATGCCACACACTGTGCTAGATGCTGGAGAAATGGTGGAGAATAAATCAAAGGTGTTCTTCCTGCTCTTGGAAATTTTAACCTACTGAGGATCCTTGTGGGAAATTCTGTAAGCCTTCAGGGGGAATCAGTGACAGGCCTTGCAGCATTCGGAGGCTTGAGAGAGGCTGAGAAGAATGAAGACGACGTTTCAGGAACAGGAGCGAGAGCTGCGTGAAGCCACAGAGGCAGAAATGCACTGGAGGCTGGATGGAGTCCGTGTTTTCACCTCTGCTGGTCCCTAATTCCTATTGGTTCCCATGAAGTCACTTTCAAGTCCACAAAGTCAAACTCAAGACTCAACAAAGATAGAAATGGTGAGAGAAATACATTTTCTGGGCTCAGGGAAGAGAATCAGAAATGTGACTAGGAAGAAGAGGTGGCTGTGTTACAGTGAACAAAGGCATAGTCTTTTGGTGCCAAGTTTGGGAACTGTTGAAGTTGAAGTGCATCTCATGACATCTCCCCAGGAAAGGAGACATGAGGGCACATGTTCCAAAGAGCTGACACAGGATGTCGGACAGCGCAAGAGCTGAAAACAGGAAGGCTCAGCAAAGAAAACAAGGAGTACTTTCTGTTGTTGTTGTCTTAAAATGTTAGACAGCCTTTTGAAACAAATCTCTGTCATTTTACCTGGTTGGCACATCAGACCCTGAACATCCAACTTATCATTTTGATTGATTAAATACCAAATTGTTAATTGGCTTGAGCTTTTTTATTGATTGCTCATTAATAATTATTTTGACAAAATGCTTTGTCCTTGACAAATTCATTAACAACAATGACAACAAATCCCCCAAGAACAACAACAATAAAACCCAACCCCGATTTTCGTAAAGCTGTTAAAGACTTTAGGAAGTGAGAAAGAAGGAGGCTTACTGCAAAATCCATGACTTTAGCTGTGCAACTATATTAGGGGAAGTGATGCTGATTACAGAAACAGATTAACTTCAAAATCTCAGTGATTTGGCACAATGAAAGTTTATTGCTTGCTTTTGTCACAATTCAGTGTGCTCAGTGGCTCTGTTCCACATAGTCATTCAGGGATCCAAGCTCCTTCCAGGAAGAGGCACGGCCATCTTCAACGTGTGGTCTCGTGGAAACCCTGACATCAGCTAGGCAGAAGACAAGGTCAATGCAGAGAGAGCTTGAGAAGGCACATCTGCTCTTAACTGCCTCAGTCTGGCAGAGAGACACATTACATATATGCTTGCTTTCCATTGGTAACAACACGTTGTATGGCTCCAGCTAACACGATGAGGGCTGGGAAGAGCAGTATGATTGCTCTTGGGAAGATAATTTCATTTAGTGACTAACCAGTCTGGGCTTCAGCACCCTCCTCAGATTTCCATGTTCTTTGGCAAAAAGGAAACTCAATCGTGATCTTTTGGCTGCAAATCTCTTTACTGGGTCACCCCCTCTTTATTCACCCTTCTTGATGTTTACATCTAGTTTTTTTGGAAGGAGAAGGGTGGGAAAAGGAGGGTAGATGACCCCCTGGAATGTTCCAGGCAGATGTGGGACACACTTCAGGGGATTGTCACTCTGTTTTATTCTACACCCTCACCCGCACCTGGAAAGTTTCACCCAAAGAAGCCTACACTGAACACAGACAAAAGAATCTCTGAAGATGCCAGTTTGTAATGTCAGCCACCTTAATTATGTGGTGTCAAGGTGCTACAACCTGAAATTGTGTTTTGGAGATTGGCCCCACCTTTGCCCACTGCATTCCTACAGAACTAAGCTTAGTGTCCCAGACAGTCTCTTTGAGAGTCAAGGAGACACTCCCGGTGATTATCTGCAGGTGAAAGCAACATGGCAAAGCTCCACTGTCCCGCACACATACATGATTGAATCTGCTCCAGTCTTGCCTTGGAGGTGGCCTCTAGGAGCACAGCCACTGTTTTTACTCAACGGTTGCCCCTCTGTCTGGTGGGCAAGAGAAATGGGAACTGGCAGCCTTAGGCTACTTTTAGGAATGTTTGTTATTTGTTAATTTCCAGAATATTCAGCGCAAAGCAGCACCTCCTCCAACTAATAGGGTGGTTACAGCTCCGTGGGTCTCCTCAGACAGCCCCAGCTCCTCCCCAGCCTCTGCCCAGTGGCATCTTAATGAGCGTGGTGAGGACCCTGGTTATTCTGAAGGGAATCTGAGCCACATTAGGCTCAGCTTCCTACTGAGCCCAGAGGAGCTAACAAGTGCGGAGAATAAATAGGCCATCCTTGCTCATTCCCCTGAACGCTCTTCCCATTAAAACAGACCCATTGG
Organism: Avahi laniger; assembly: GCA_963575035.1. Taxonomy (NCBI): domain Eukaryota; kingdom Metazoa; phylum Chordata; class Mammalia; order Primates; family Indriidae; genus Avahi; species Avahi laniger. The sequence goes on along the minus strand of CAUYSK010029924.1, from coordinate 7,376 downwards.
AGGAGACTTCTCACTTATAATTGTCACCAAGAAATCTATTACACCACACATATTTCTACTAAAGTCTGACCTACCAATGTAATGAAAGGAAAAGGAGCAAATTTATTCATGGGGGTCATTCATCAGGGTCGTGTTTAGACTTCCGTTGTCAACTATTACCAATTCTTTATTTACACTGGAATCTGCCTCTACTATAACATATCCCTTTGCTTCACAGATCATGTGCTTGTGTTCTGCAAGCACACATGAGCCTCCTACAGGGACTGCTTCTCAAAAAATATTTTCAAGTAGGTGGATATACGCTGAAGTCCTGACTCTGTATATACAGTATACTGTTGTGTGACCTTGCCCAAGTTACTTAACCATTCAGAGCCTGTTGCCTTTCCGTAAGATGGGCATGGTATTACCCATTTGCATCGTGTTGCATGGAGTAGACAAGCGTAAGAAACGGAACAGAGGAGGTGCTTCACATAATTGGTCTTTCTTGTTTCCTTTACTTTCTTCCTCTTTCCATCTCTCTCCTTTCTCTCTTCTCAGGAGTACTCAATAGTTTTATAACTGGGACCCAAATTAATGAGCTTGCTGAGAGCTGGGTTAAAGTTGCCCAAATGGAGAGGTGATGAGTAGGTGTATATTCCATGTAAAAGCAAATGAAATGGGGCTTGTTGGAGAGAACCAAGATACCTTACAAAGGAGGCAAATGCTAAAGGCACTACAGAAATATGAAGGAGGCCACAATCTGGAGGGAGTTCTCTGCGGTGCCCAAGTTCTAAGGAGCCACTAGCTTCAGCTACCAGGTGTGCTCTGGTGACTTTGAAATTCACTCCTCCAGTCCGGACATCTGCTCTGAGCTCCAGACGGTCTATCCTCCCACCTACATGACACCTCCATTTGGATGTCTCAGGGCTACCCTGGAGGCAACTTGGCCGAAATGAACCAGTGCTGTTCCCACTCTCAAACCTAGTCCTGCTGCAGTGTCTGCTGACTCAGGGAACAGAGCATCCAGGAGGTTGCCTGGGAATCAACCTTTATTCCTCCTTCCCTCTCCCCAGCCCCTATCTAGTGACTCATGACTCCGACCACAGATTCCAACGAGAAAGCCACCAGGCTATGTGGGACCCTCTTCCACCCAGTCAGGCCCCACGCGGTCCATTCCCCACATTCTCAGGGGAGAGATCTTTTAGATACCTCGTCTCACGCCTCTGTCACTCACCCTCCCATACCCACTTCCTGCGGAAAACCTTTCAGAGGATCCCTATTGCTTTTCAGGATGAAATTCTACATCCCTCACATGACTTACAATGACTTGCACGAGTTAGAGCCCTACCTACCAGCTAACTGCATCCCTGGCCGGCTCACCTCTGCTTCTGGGTGTCCGCTACAGGTAATCTCCTGGGATGAACCTCCCACCTGGGCGCCATAGAACACTCCCTCTCTCGCTCCCTTCTTCGCTTAGCTACTTTTTGCTAATCATAAGATCTTATCTTAGAAACTACCATGTTTTATTGGTTTTAAACCACTTTTTCCACATTTTAACATCTCTGAAGTTGGGGTGTGTATGCTGGCACAGCTGTTGGCTGGCAGCTGTGGGGACGTGGCTGTCCGTCTGTGTCTGTGCACACATCAATAGCACCAGCGTCCTAACTTGCACGATGGGGCTGGGGCTCGGCAGGGAGTCCTGGAACTAACGTGGATTACTCTCTTAACTCTGAGGAGGCAAATGGTTGTGGGGAACGCAGTGGATTTGTTTAGCACACACATTCCCCAAACAGATGTCAAAAAAGGTTAGCTCTACATAGTTGCAAATTTGGTGTAAGAGCACAAGAGTTCAGTTCTTTTGTGGATGCTTTTAAGAAATACATCATCAATGCTCTTAATGGCACAGAGAATGGTATCGTGGGGAAAAATATAGACATCGACAGCTCTGCATTGAAAGTGAGTGGGGAGAAATGGACTCTGACTGTAAAGAAATTCTAGGAGTTCCTTAAGAACCTATTTCAATTATATTTCTTTTCTTAGTTATGCACAAAATGATATTTAATAAAAATCTACATCAAATTAAAAGTAAAATGAATATTCTAAGTCCTAAGACAGCCTTGTGTCATATTTAATTGGAAGCATTTTTTTCTTTCTTGGTAGTACATACAGTAATTGTGTGTCTTATATTTGGTGACATCTGAGATTTAATGGAATACAGTCGTTTCTAAGAGCAGCCTTTGCTGACACACCAAATCAGGCCGGGCCATCCTTTTTATACTCCCTCATATCCCAGGAGCTCCTTACATCACTAATAATAGCTGTAATAAATGGTAAATTGTCTAATGAGCCGTTTAATGTCTGCAAGGTTGCAAGCACACTGTGAAAAGGGACTGTATCTCTCATGCTGGCTGCTTTTCCACAGGAGCTAGAACGTATGGGTTGCTCCAGAGATATTTGAACGAATGAATGGGTCTAGTCAGTACAATTCTCTTTCTGGGGGGCTGACCCAGAAATAGATAGCTGTGCCAAAGGGCCGCGAGCTGGGAAATAGATGGGGCGGGGGCAAGGCTGCATGACCATAGCCCGAGAGAGGCGATTCTGCCTCCTGCAGGAGCAGCGGGTGCGGCGGCACCAATCCGCCGGCATGCACACCCAAGGGCGAGCGCATCACCGCTCCTTCCTGGGCCTCACAGCTCTGGTCTGCCTGCTTGCACCTCTGGGCACATTCACAATTCATCTGGAAATGGCATCATTCCTGCCCCTGGGGATTAAGACCCAAGAGTGGCAGGAGTCAGTGTGTGAAAATGAGGCTGAAACAGCAAAGGAAACATGCACACCCCCAACTAACCGCTTCCCTTTGGACAGTGCTTTTTAAATAGAAATGCTTTAAACAGGAAAGGCCTATGGGCCAGTGTTTCTGTGAGTGAGCACTGGAGTTTTGAAGAGGAAGGAGGGAAACGACAGGACTTCCCTGCATGGTGGCCCTGGACACATGCCCCTCAGCAGCTCCCTCAAGGCTCCCAGGCAGGTGGCCCCGGGGACTCTTCCGGCCGCTTGTCAGTTCTGAAGCACACCTGAGAAGGAAGGTTGGCCCCATGAACCCACAGTTTTGGCTACTGGCGGTCTTCCCTTCATGGTCCCCCCAAGCAAGCCAAGCAGTGAATCCGCCTGCTTTCCAGAGGAAGAGAAGCCACTCATGACTGTCCTGGAGACTGGAGATGGGAGTCTTAGAGAGAGAAGTCCGTGAAAGGAGTAGAACAGCGCACATGCACACACACACACTCACGAGTGTGGCATCTCAGACTTCAGTGGAGAGGCCCCGTCTTTGGTATCCGAAGGCAAAGTCTCCAGTCCTGCTCCACCTGTAGAGGGAGCCCCCTGTGCGTCCCAAACTCTCCAGGGACAGGGAGTGGTGGGCTGCTCCTGTTTTCTGAGCGCTGTCATGACCCTATCACACCAAGAGGACCCAGATACCCAAAGGACCTCAACTCCTCCCTTGACTGCCCACAAAGCCCCCTACTCACATAAAGTCCCTCCCACAGGGCAGGCAGCGAAGGGAGTGTACTTCCAACACACACACAGCTGAGAACTGGATGTTGGGTGCTCCTTTTGTTGAAATACTCTGCCCTTCTGCAAACTCAATTTCTCCTAGGTTTTAATTTAGAGGAACTCAGCTGTCTCCAACCCCTACACTCGAGCTGGGCTCTGAGCCTTCCTTCACATGGCCAGTGGGCCCAGGGCTCTGGGGCAGCCCTGCCCAGTCTCTGGGAGGGGTTTCAATACCCTCTGATGCAATTATATCCACACCCCTTCCTCACCTCAGAAGGCAAATTTGGCCTAATTAGTTCTAACAATATTTAAATATTTTCAATAATATTTTAAAAATAGTTTAGTATTTTTTTAAATATTAAATTATATATTTAATATTAGATATTTTAAAATAATTAAATTTAAATAAAATTTTAATAATATTTTTAATTTAAATATTATATATAAACAATATTCGTCTTCTTGGTTATATGCAAGTGTACAGATCATTTTGCAGGTGAAAATATTGAGGTGCAGGTTTGGTGAGGTGCCTTGCCCAAGGCCACAAGATAGCAATTGGATAAGCCAGGATCAGACACAGGTTAATTGACTTTCATCTTTTCCATGCTATGAAGCAGAGGTCTCAACCCAGACGCTTACCTGGAGCACGCAGGTGATGCGGTGACTGGAGGAGGCCAGGTGTGAGCATGCTCACATGTGCCCGCGCATGGTGGAGCTGTATGAAGCCCAGCTTGCAAGGGTGCAGCCTTTGCTGAGCTGCAGCAGATTTTTGCCCTGTGGAAATGCCTGCCTGGTATTGCACTATCTTCCTATTTTTTTTTCAAGAATAACTAGAAATCTAGATTTTTAAAAATTGTACAATCTTCTTAGCTCAAGTTGAAAACAAACACTGTGCAGACCAACCATAACACATCTGTAAGCCAGATTCATTCCTGAGATGGCCAGTTTGCAACTTCTGCCATAAAGAAATCTTATTGCAAATGCCTCCCCCATGAGTCCCTCTCTGACTGGTTCTGTGCTTTTCTCCGAGAGGCCCCCACTGCTTCTTGCCCCCTCTGTGCCTCTCACCACTTCTGACCAGCTCGTGCTCCTCTCTGTAGCTCCCAGACCCTGCCTCACCAAGCCCACAGGAAAAGGCCCCAGACCCTGTGAGCTGTTGAGCTGCAGCCTAAAGCTCCCAGAGGTGCTGCTTGGCTTCATTTCCCTCTAATTCACTTTCTCACTGCTGGTGAGGTTGAAAAATGAGTCATTAAACCATGTTCCTAAATGCACTGAGGACCAGACTAGAGCCAACCACAGTCAGCCAAATGCCTTGGAACATAGGTTCTGTCTCAAAGGAAATCACAGGGAAATGATGTTTGCCTTACGTGGAATTTACCTAGATCATAATCAGAAGTAAACAAAATGAAATGTATAGCTAAGCACAGCTTTCTTTAGGTGAAGAGAGCCATGTGTATATCTGGCAAAGCATGCCGGATATATTCCAGGAGAGCGGTTCCTAGAAACAGTCAGTTCTTTACAGAATTCCTCATGAACGGCTCAAGCTACGGGTGGATGTCACATGTGTAGCTCACTTCTGCAGCGATGACTGTGCCCCCAGCCAGCCCTTGTTTGAACCAGGAATCACACTCTCAGATGCCTGGGGACCAGGCAGGGGGGTTACGTGAGTGCAGTGGGCCAGAGGGGCTGTGTTGGTCTGAGGAAGGCACAGCCATCACTCGGGTCTGGCTGATAATGGATTTCAGGCTCAGTGTTGTTGAATCTTCTGAGTTTTCAGGAGAAGTTGGAAATCCGAATTTTGTGTGAACTCTCTGGCTTATTAAAGTTTATCAACCAATTTAAATAAAACCAAAACACCTTTCTAACCACAGAAGAGCTCTCTGAGGGCATGATTTAGCCATGGACTGCCAGATAGCAACGTCTAGGTTGAAGGACTAGGCCAAGAAATATTAACAAGAAGCCCAGATAACTTAGGGTGTTGCTTCCAAGTGCTTCCAAGGAGTTACTCATCCAGGATTTTAGATTTACACAGAGCCACATAAGGACTCACTGTTTGTTGCCTCATTCTCCTAAACCTCATTCTCAACAGGGAGGCCACGTGCCGTCTGCATCCTTCCGTGACACGTGCCAAGCTTGATTGGACATAGCCATGAAGAAGGAAACTGACAAGTTTGATTAATGTCCCTGGACCCTGTCACTTGGTCCCAAACACCTGGGGAGAGCCAGCAGCTCTCAAACTACCCCTCCATCCCCTTCTGCCTCACCACACATCATTTGCTCACAATCGGTTTCTGTTCAAGGTCGAATTCCTTCTCTCGCAGTAGCTGGACCTGCCACGCCGCAGGACTACCCTCTCCCTACACAGGATCGCTGTGTATACCCGTAAAGGTTGAGGGTGTTGTGTTTTGTATTTTGTAATCTGTGTTCTTTTTTGTATCCTGATGCGGTTGTCATGTTGAGGCTCGCAAGGAAAGGCTTACATCCTCTCCTGAATGGGAGTGGTAGCCATTCCTACTGATGGGGACGTGAAGACAAGGCTGGTCCTTGTTCAGAAAAGCGGAATGGAGAAGACAAACCTCTTGGGGCAGGAAGAGAAACTCTGTTTCTCTCCAAACAAAATTTGGTGTAACTCAACAGTATTTATTGGGAGCCTACTATGTGCTGGGCGCTCAATATGTTACATGTTGACCATCACATTCTTGATCTTAGACTTGAGGTAGACTTATCTTTCAGGTTGCTCCTGAGCGAGGGAGGTAGTGATGGCCTCCACAGGAGGCAGAAGGAGGGAAAACTGATTAGGCCCCCAAATGGAAGGTGAGGAAATAAGTGTATAGGGCAGATTAGCAGTTTCTTGTGACTACTTTCATTTCATTCAGCCAAAGCCTTTAGTAAAATTCCAGCTCTATGTTAGCCATGCTGTTGAGTATAAATGGGAAGGTCATGTTTTCCAATTTAGGTCAGGAATTTACTTACAGTCATGAGCAGGGCCCTTCCCCAAGGCCATGATGGTGGTGGTTGTAGTAATATGGAGACTCCAAGGGAAAGGAATTTTAGGCAACTAAATCCAAGTTTTTAGAATCCAGCTTTCCCTTTGTGGATAGATTTTTGCTCTAGTTAATGGCCTTAGATGATGTAAGATTTATTTTTTATTATGTTGGAAATTTCCTATGCAGAGATGAATCATTCTTGTAGCAAATATCAAAGAACCATTCTCCTTTTCAGCATCTATATTTTCATGCCCCAAAGTGAATTTCTCCTTTTCCCCCAAGCCTGTTACTCCTCTCATCCAGTTAATTATTCAGGACAAAAACCTCGGAGTTGTGGTCAACACCTTCCTCTCTCTCCCTCACCCCCCTCTTTAACTCCTTAATACTGTATTCAAATGTTTACAGCTTTCTTGAGTTTTATTGGGAAATACATTTCCCAAACTGATAAGCCATGAAACACAGAAGACGTTATTGGAGAAATTATGAGAACGGTATTCTTTAGACAATAAGTTTAGGAAACACTACATATTGTATCCCCTTTTTAGAGATTTTCAGAGTATATTAGCATATTAAAGGCTTTGAGAAGTTCTGCAATTTAGAAACCAGTTTAACTTTATCAAACACAGAATTTCCCACATGTTTTTACCATAGAACCTTTCTCAGCACTCCCGTTAATGTTCTGCCTAACAGTTGTTCATTATTAACTAACATGGAAAATTTTTTTTTTTTTTTTTGAGACAGAGTCTCACTCTGTTGCCCGGGCTAGAGTGAGTGCCGTGGCGTCATCCTAGCTCACAGCAACCTCAAACTCCTGGGCTCAAGCGATCCTCCTGCCTCAGCCTCCCGAGTAGCTGGGACTAC
>CAUYSK010029923.1:0-39312 GCA_963575035.1 Avahi laniger | reverse complement strand
ATTTCCATAACTGATCCACAGACTGCAGGACACTGAATTTAAAATATATTTGTTAAACAAAGCCTATGGTGATATGTCTAATTCACCCTTTAGTCTTTTGACTTTTTTTTTTTTTTTTGGAGACAGAGTCTCACCGTGTTCCCTGGGCTACAGTGCTGTGGCGTCAGCCTAGCTCACAGCAACCTCAGACTCCTGGGCTTAAGCGATCCTCCTGCCTCAGCCTCCCAGGTAGCTGGGACTACAGGCATGCGCCACCATGCCTGGCTAATTTTTTCTATGTATTTTTAATTGTCCGATTAATTTCTTTCTATTTTTAGTAGAGACAGGATCCCCCTCTTGCTCAGGCTGGTCTCGAACTCCTGAGCTCAAACGATCCACCTGCCTCAGCCTCCCAGAGTGCTAGGGTTACAAGCGTGAGCCACCACGCCCGGCCCCTTTACTCTTTTTTTTTCCTTAGTCAATCTATCAAATTTGAGGAAACTATATTAAAATCTCCTATTATTGTAGCTGTGAAATTTGTTTCCAGTGCTTTTTGCTTCATTTAATCCTTCCTGTGTTGCTGTGCGCCTACAGATCTTTGACTGTTTAAAACTGCTGTTTTCTTTCCATAAAATGTTTGTGTTTGCCCCTCGACACTGCCCTGCCTGGCACTGCACGCTGGCTGGCCTGTAGCGTCACTGCTGCTCAGTCCCACTCGCCCCCACCTGTCTCCTGACACATCTGGTTTGAAATGTTTACTAGTGTTCTGAGCTCAGTTTTCTGCTTCAAGAATCAGTCAGCGTCGGAGTCCCACCACGTCACAATGTCTTTTACCACACGTCACAGCTCTGGCTCCAGTGGCTGGCATTTTATTGAAAAATTTTAGAAATGTTAACAATTATATTACTTTTAAAGTACCTCTTATTTTTCTCCCAGTAATATCTTTTTTTAGCAACCAAAGCACCAAAATTATTTCTTAAATGGTGGAAATAGGCTGTAGTTCTAGACAGCTCAGACTTGAGCCTGAGTCCAGCCCAAGGGGCCATGTGGCCCGGCTCACCTGGAAAGGGGGACAAGGGGTCGCAGCTACCTGGGATGGGTGGCTGGCTGGGTGGCTGTCAGGACCCTGTGATGGGACACACCAAGGGCTTTGCTCACTCTCGTCACAGCCCCACGTGGTCGACGTGCAGGAGTGTGGCTTGGGTCCGTGCAGTCCCTTGGGTCCCAGGCTGCTTCTGGGCTGAGCCATCTTCTCTTGCCTCAGAAGCATTCCCTGGGTGTTTTGTGTGAGCTGGAAATGCAGGGGAACACTTGCAGGATCTCACAGGGCTTCCAGGGGCCGGAGCTCAGTCACGTCACGTAGGCCCTTGTAGATGCAGGAGACTGATAGAAGGGGTCAGCGGAGGGCCAAGGAAGGAAGGCCCCAGGTAGTGGTGAGTAAGTAGGGTTGGTGGCTCACTGCTCAGGCTGGAGTGGGAAGAGAAACAGCTGACCGGTCCCCTCCCTGTGCCTCCAGGGCTCTCTGTGACCTGCAGTTCCCTCCTCCATGGTCATCTGCTAGCACGGGCCTGCTTCCATCTTGGGCCAGGCCCTCTCCTGCTCAGACCTCAGCCCAAACGGGCCCTGCCTCGCGAGGCTCTTCTGCACAGTGCCGCCCGATGCTCTCTTACGGAGCTCGTGCAGTTCCCTCAGCACACTCATGGCCTCTCACCAGTCAGCCGCGTTCCTTCAATTGCCTGCTCTTTCCCACTCACGCGGTGGGCCATGTGTCTGCACACATCCAGCACTGCGCCAGGTGTCTGTGCACATGTCCCTTCATAGCACTGCGAGGTACTGGTGGAGATGCCGAAAGTGGTCCCTCCTGTGGCCCGCAAGTGTGAGCTGACACGAGCCACCTGGTGGGTTCAGAGGGTGGTTTGTGTGCCCAGGCCTGTGCTGCTCAAGAACCCCAGTGAATGTTGTTGGGGGTGGCACTGTCGGTATGGTCCGGAGGGAAGGCTGCTGGGTGTGAACACCCCTGCTATGGCCTGAGCAGGGGGCCATGAGAGTCAGCAAAGCCATGCCTGGGCGCACTGCCCAAGACCCCTGCATGCCTGCAGCAGGCCAGCCTGGTGGTGGGAAGGCAGTATCTCTCCCTGGTTATGCAACGTCTACAGCCGCTGCAGCTGAGGGTCGGGAGGCCATCAGGACAGGGGGACCTGAGGTGCTTGTGTGCATGGAAAGATGGGTGAGGGTCGACCCAAGTCTGGGGGTGTTGCTCTGGGCTGTGTTGTGTATACCGTGTGCTCACACTCTAAAAGCTCCTTGCAAGACGTGTTCTTGGCATTGGCGAGGCTGGCACTGAGGGGGTGTGTCTGCCGCAGACCCATGCCTATACATCCCACGCTTCGCCCACCTGCTGGAGTTCGGGGAGAAGAACCATGAGGTGTCCATGACAGCCCTGAGGCTCCTGCAGAGGATGAAGAGGGACTGGATGCACACTGGCCGGCGCCCCTCAGGCCTCTGCGGAGCAGGTGCGGTAGGAGTCCCAGGCCCCTTCCTGTGAGACGGTGCCCTCAGTCCTGCAGTCACACCAGCCCAGACTCCCTGGCCACTGTGGTCGAGTTCTCTGTCCTGACTCTTGAGCCGTCCAAGCCCGTGCATCGTCCCTGTATTCCCAGAGCTGGCCTCGCACTGCGAGCGACCTCCCAGCCTCCTGTGACTAGTACTGACCTGTCTCAAGGGTCCTTGGCCCTGGAGGCCTTTCCTGGCTCTCCTGTCAGCCTCTGCAGGTCCTAGGATAAGGGACAAGACCTTCACAGGCAGAGTGGACTGGCCGGGCTCCCTGGGCCTGACCCCGAGTTGCCCACTTTTGGGGAGAAGCCGCACAGAGTGCCTGGCTCCTGGCATGGCTAATGGTGTGGCCTGTCTCAACTAAGATGCCAAGTTGTTACTGCAGAGGGTGCCCCAGGGCTTTCAAGCTAATCTGCCACCCCCCAGCATGACAATTGATCTGGTCACACTCTGAGGACCCCTCCGGGTGCAGCTCTCACATAGACCCTGGCTTAGCTCTGGGTGATGGTGGGGTGGATGTGGACATGGTCTGGCTAACTGCACCAGCCACAGACCTGGGCCCCTGCCCAGGTCGGCAGGGCCCTCACTCCCCTTCTGGTGCCCACAGGTTCCACTCCTTTCCAGAAGGCCAGATGCCAGTGTCTCTGTACTCTGCTAACAGCAGGATTAATGCTACTGGACATTCATTTTCCATCTGAAAACCTGGTTTCCACATTTGCGTATTTGCACTACAGGTTCCAGGCCTCTCTGAGGCCCACGACAACCCCACCTGGTGCCTTCCACCTCTTCCTCTCTGGCCTGGGCCCTGTCCTCAGAATCCTCAGCTCCCATCACAGCCAGCGTTTCACACACACGCCATCTCAAAGTTTGCTAATTGCTTTGAGGGGTTACATCAAAGCAGCTCTCAAACCCTGTATTTTCATTTTCCTTGTATTTAAAAGTGGAGTGTGGTATAGCACCTCCCCCATGAGGTAGGGAATGTGGAGGTCCCAGAAGTCCCGTAGAACATGGGAGTGCTCGGGAAGGGTGGATGCTGTCTGGTCAGCCACCACTCATCTGGAGCGGCCGCACCAAGCGAGGGTCTCGCTGCTCTGACACAGATAGATTGTGCCCAGGCCATCACCTCCCTAAGTACAGGGCCGGCCCCAGCCATCCTGAGCTGCAGCAGAAATACTGTGCTTTCTTAGTTCCCAGTCCTGGCTGGGGCTTACGAGGACCCCTCTTGTTCCTTTCTAGCACTTCTGGTGGCAGCCAGAATGCATGATTTCAGGAGAACCGTCAAGGAGGTCATCAGCGTGGTCAAAGTGTGCGAGTCCACGCTGCGGAAGAGGTAGGCAGCTCTGATTCAGGGTTTGGGGACCATGCCAGCGTCTCATCCACCCAGCTGAGTGAGGCCTGCTTACCAGAGCCACTGCTGCCTGCTAGGGTCCTGCTGTCTCCAGCCTAGCTGTGCGGTGGTGTTGGTGGCCAGGACCCAGCCTGGCCCTGATTGCACAAGTGCTCGGATGCACTTGGGGCCACCCCCGCCCCCCCGCAGTGTTCTCTTCCAGTCCTTCTGGGGCGCAAGCCTGTCTAAGAAAGATATCCCCATCCTTTTGATCCCAGTGTTTCTAAGTTAAGGTGGAGGATTGTGACGTTGCCCTCAGTCACACGCAGGAGGCAGGCAGGAGGTCAGGTGGAACATCAGTGAGAGGCCTCACCTGTCTCCTGTTTGATGTGGCCCGTTGTGAACTTTGAGATCCTGAGGGACCCATCTCCCACTGGGAAGCTGGAGTCACTTGAGAGGCCACTGCATCTGTTTAACCAAACGGCAGTGAGCCTGGCAGATGTGGGGTGGGGGCTTCGCACTTCCGCTTTGGTGTGTGATGTTAGCAGCAGTTACTCACAGCTCATCTAGAATGACAGCTTTATCTAAACAGACCTCGACAAGGTAAATAATGGCAGCGAATTCTTACAGACCTGTAATTGCTGCCGTACTTATCACAAATCTGAAACACTTGATTGCTGTTTTTCAACTGAGATCATATCCTATGGCACTTTCCAAAAGCAGATGGAAAATTAATTTTGCTTTGTATATTTGACCTCTAATTCTCTTTAAAAATTATTAAACATTTTGAAGATTGCATAAAATGTGGAAGAGTTGATAAGAATTAAGCCTCAGTCAGTCGCAGAAGTGCAGGCTCCATGCCTGCCGGGGCCTGGCTCAGCCTCCTTCCCTCCCCGAGTCTTGCGACCAGCATCCCTGGCACATGTTGGAAGTGAAGAAGGTGCCCATGGGCTTCTCTCCAGGGACCTGAGCTGCTGGCACGACTGGGGGGGCCGAGACGCTGCTGGAAAGCAGTTGGGCTTGCACTTGTAGCTGAGTGTGGCTGGGGAACCTGGTCCCGTGGAAGGATGTCTGGTACACTCAGTTTTCAGTGGCTGTTCTCAGGGCCTTGGGCTCCATTTCACTTCTCCGTTTTAGGCTCACAGAATTTGAAGACACCCCTACCAGCCAGCTGACCATCGATGAGTTTATGAAGATCGACTTGGAGGAGGAATGCGACCCCCCCTCATATACGGCTGGACAGAAGAAGCTGCGGATGAAGCAGGTAGCGCCGGCCTCGTGCCTGGCTGCACCTCACCTGCTCAGCAGTCATGTTTCTTGTAGATGTGCAGCTTCACCACTTCACATCTGTTATTGTTTCTAAATAAGCGGCTTAGTTACACGAGCTAGACTGTCTGCAGCCAGGCCTGGGCTGCATGTGTGGTCGGCCGGAAGCGCGTGGGTTGGCTTCCTGAGGCCTCGAGTAAGGGACCTGGCACCTCCACCTTGGCTTTGCTGGCTTTGCTGCCAGCCTCCTGCCCCCACTGAGCCCCTCCCCACAGAAGCACTTAGTATCTGGTTTTGCTCCAAAATGCTAGAATACAAAGTAGATTCCCAAAGTGACAGGTACTTTGGACTATACTGAAAGTCCAAAAAAAGCACAAAATGCCCCATCTCACCGCCTGGAGGCAGCCTCTGCTCAAGGTGTATTTCCTTCCATCATTGTGTTGTGCGGTTTTGTAAGTGTAGCTCTGACACAGTCAAGGCCTGGCAGGAAACACGCCACACTCGATGGGGTGGCTGCAGGAATGGACAGCCAGGGGCAGGGCAGGGACTGAGCCCTGGAGGGACACAGAGAAGAACCCTGCACACGGCCTTGGAGGCAGACGTTCAACGCCTGCCCGCTGGGCTGGGCCTGGCTTGGGAGGGAAGCTGAGAAGCCCCCTGCCCAGGGGCAGCGCAGCCACAACGGTCCTGAGCCTTGCTTCAGCCTCCAGCACCCCGTGCCAGCCAGGGCCCTGGCTCTCCCTGTGTGTCCAGCACGGGGACTCTGAGAGGTGGACCTCTCTCCAGGCCAGGCGAAAGTGGGGACCCCAGGTCCATCTCTGCCGCTTTTCCCCGGTCAGCCCCAGTGGGGCGAGTCTGGGCAGCCTGTGGTCAGTGAGGCCCTCGGGGCGTCCCTGGAGGCTCCAGTTCCCGTGCAGTGGACCCCTCCTCACTAACGCTCTTCTCCTGCACTTTCAGCTTGAACAAGTCCTGTCAAAAAAACTGGAGGAAGTTGAAGGTAAGCAACCAATATTCTCGCACAGGTGCTTTAGTTTGGTCAGAAAAATTGATTTGTGCTGACTTTATGCTTTTAACTCACTACTTCAGGTGAAATATCCACTTACCAAGACGCCATTGAGATTGAGCTAGAGAACAGCCGGCCAAAGGCGAAGGGGGCCCTGGCCAGCCTGACAAAGGATGGTGAGCGTGTCCTGCCCTCGCGGCCGCAGGCTCAGGGTCCCGACCACATACCCCCGACCGCTGTCCTGCCGGCACCTCCCCCATGCACTGACCTTTTAATCAAGCCCCTCCTGCCACCCCCTTCCTGGGCCATCTGGTCTTACGTCACAGGGCCACCTTCAAGCCCCAATACTCTGTCCTGAGTGTCCCACTGCTCCTGGACACCCCCACCCACCCACCGTCTCCCCAGCTCCGGCCCTCTTCCTGGCCAGTCTCCAACCCCATGCCCTCAGGCTGCCATCCCGAGGCCCTCGGGCCATTGTTCTCACACCTGGCTCCACTGCTGCCTGCAGGAGAGACCTCAGCCTCCCTCCTCGTGCTCAGGCTGTGTGCTGGGCTGCGAGAAGCCGGCTGCAGGTACAGGTTGGCCTGCACCCCGCTCCCTCCCTAAAGTGGCCCATGCACATCCAATTTCCAATTTGGGGCTTTCAGGGCAGCTGCAGCTTCCTTAAACAGGCCTCCCAGTGCTCACCTGGTTCCCCACGATGAGGGGCGCTGCCTTCCTGGCACGTTGGGTCCTTGTGGGCTATTCTGGGTCTTTTCTGGGGACCGGGTGAAATGAGCACTGTCCGAGCTCATGGGATCACCGCCACCCCACCCCTGTTGCTCTTTCGGCATGTTGGAGCCAGCACCACTCACTGATGCTTCCTGCCCCTGATCAGAGACAGTTGGCATCTAGAAGGAAAGGGGCCACCCCCTCATGCCCCTGTGGGGTTTTGGGGCCACTCTTGTTTATTTTTGTGTGTGAACATTAGGATCCTCTTGCCTGTCCCCTCCCAGCCCAGTGCACTGCTTCACCCAGGAGCTTGGACAAAGTGGGCGACATCCTTACTCTGCCCTACTCTGTCTCCTCCTCCTGGGAGCGGCCTCTCTTCCCTCCCGGGTTTCTCCTCCCTGTGCAAGAGCCCTGCGATGTCCCTCGTCCAGGCCCTGCCGCCTCCTCTGTTGCTGCCGTAAGTGGTCCTGTTGTGTCCACAACTGCTCGCTGACTGTGGAGGACACCAAATGCTATGTGCTCACTTTGTGCTGGCGTGTTGTAAGGAACTCTTTCATCCCTTGTAGTAGTTTTCAACTTATCGTTGGGTTTTTCAAGTGACGAATTATGTCATCTGCAAACTGCGATTCCATTACCATTCCTCACCAGGTTTTATGCCCCGAATTTCTTTCTCACATTGAGTCTGTTGCCTGGTCCTTGAGCACCTCATGGAATCACAGTAGCAGCCGCGGGCGCAATCCCGGCTTCCACGCAGGGCCTTCTGCGCCTCCCCAAAACACAGGGCATAGCCCGTGGGCCGGGATGCCATGTGGAGAAAATGCCCACTCTTGCGTTTTCATGACTATCCCTGTCTCAAGCAAGTGTCCCAGATGTGTGCAGGGTCAGTGGAGAGACCACAGCCCCTCTCTCTGAGGCATGTGATCTGTCGTGGTGGCATCCAACGTCGGGCCTGCCTTGGGTCTGCCAGGGCACCGCTGGGCCACGGTGGCTCAGGTCGCCCTGCTGATGCTAACGGTGGAGCGCCCGTCCCGTCCACGTGCAGGGTTGAATGAAGTTGTATCTTATGATACTTTTGATTTTTTTGTCTCTGAATTTTCTTTTTTGTCATTTCTTACTTTTCGTAGTTATGTTTTCTGGTTTTTTTCCCAGCTGGTTATTGATTTTCCTGTTAATCCAGTTCTCAAATTGATTCATTGGCTCTGCTGCCTTCCTGTTTGCCAAGTCAATAGCCTGCACTTTATCTCCCTGCTTCCTGCGGCTTCTCCTGGACCCCGTCTCTCAGTCACCTGCGCGGCGGATCCATCCGTGTCCTGGCGTCTGCGCACATTCAGGCAGTGGGCTTTTCTCCGGCATCGTTTCAGTTGTGGGCCTGCTGTGAAATGTTTTCAGTTTCTCGGTCTCAGGTTGTGTTTTCCTCTTCCCTGCGCGAGAAGTTTTGAAAGTTCTGGGAGTGGGCTGTGGTTTTTGATTTTGTTGCTGACTTCTGCTCTCCTTGCCTGGGACCAGGGAGTGTTGCCGGCCCCCCTCCCCCTTCGACGGTTCGACCGTGTGGTGGTGGCCCGTGTCCACCGACACGGGCATGTTTGTGAGCACCTGTGTGTACTCGGCAAGGAGGCATTCTGCATGTATTTAAAATGCACCCTTTGATTTTGGGGTTTTGACATCTACACACACCTGCGAAACCATGACCATAATCAGGATGCCCCACAGATCTGTCACTCCCAACGGTGTCCTCAGGCCCCGATAGCCCACCCCAGCCTCCCTGCCCCAGGCTGCCACTGAACTGCTGTCACTGAATCAGCCATGTTTTCTAGCATTTTATACAAGTGGGTCACGTACTACATGCTGCTTTCCTGTGGCTTTTTCACTCAAGTGTGATTCTTTTCAGTAACCCAGCAGCAGTTAGTTATTTTATCGTGATGTCACGGTCCACAGATACACTGAAGTTGTTTGTGCATTAACCTGTTGGAAGGCATGGGGTTCTTTCCAGTTTGGGACTATTACAAATAAACTGCTGTGAGCATCTGTACACAAGTCTTTGCATGGACATGTTTTTCCTCTTGTCTTGGGTAAATGCCAAGGAGCAGAATTGCTGGGTCATGTGGAAGGTGAGTGTTTCTTTAGGAAACCATCAAACTGTTTCCAGGGCGCCCACACCGTTGCAGTCCACTGGCAGCGCTCTCCTACTTTTTTCTAAAATGTTTATAGTTTTGGCTGTCTCACTTAGGTCTGTGAGCCATTCGAGTTCGTTGTGTATTGTGAAGCATGGGTCAGGCTCATTCTTGTACACATGGGCATCCCAGCACTGTTTGCTGACAGTTCCATCTTTTTTCCACTGGCTGTTTTGCAGCTGGGCAGAAGTGTCTCTTGTCCAAGAGCAGACTCGCTCTGTGTTCTCCCCAGCTAACAGGTGGTGTGCGGGTCCTGTGTCCCTAGGCTCCGTCGAGGACACCACCTCCAGCTTGCTTGGAGAGGAGGACACAGAGGACGAGGAGCTGGAGGCCGCTGCCAGCCACCTGAACAAGGACTTCTACCGGGAGCTCCTCGGCAGCGACACCCCAGGCAGCTCGGAAGCCACGGGAGGCCCTGAGGCAGGCAGCAGGCCCCCTGCCCTGGAGTCCCTGCTCGGTCCCCTGCCCACAGCGGCCAGCCTGGGCATCTCTGACTCCATCCGAGAGTGCATCTCCTCCCAGAGCCGGGACCCCAGTGAGTACCACAGGGGTTGGGGGACAGAGTGACCTGGAAGCTGACATTGTCTGTCTGAGAGGTTCTAGCAGGGTGGGCTTGGGTGGCGGCACTGCCAGTCCTCCCACACAGGGCTGTGTGAGGGGTCAGTGGTCCCAACACAAAGAGCTGGGTGTTTGCCAATACCCCAAGTGCCCAACAGGTTTTGTCCCCCTCACTGGGACCATCCGCTGGCCACAGGCTCCCTCCTGCCTCAGCACCCCCTTGCTGGCATGTGGCCCAAAGCCCTGAGAGCCCGTGGGCACTGTGTGAAAACTAACGATGCTGAGAGGTCACACTGGGAGTCCTACAGGGGCTCATGGGGTAGGGACCGGCCTTTCTCGCCCTTCCTCCATTTGTTTAACATGGTGGCAGAGCCCAGACAGGTTACATCTCCACTGGTCAGAGGAGCGTTGCTTGCTGAGCTTGGCACAGCAGTGATGAGACGCCCTGAGCAGGGGATAGTCACCCTGCCCCACAGTGCCCAGACCAGGCCACGGCTGATAGTCCTGCTGTCCTCACCCCTCCTGTTCTGTAAAACATCACCGAGGCGGGGCTGGGAAGGGCCCAGTTGTTGGCAGCTCTAGGAGAAAGGCAGATGGTCCCATCCTTGTACCCTGCCAGGACAAGCCTCCCTGGTAGCCCAGAGCCTGGGCCCTCCCTTGGCACTTCACCCCTAGGCTCTGCCTCCACCAGGCACCAGAGCTTGGCCTCTGTGCACGAGGGGCCTCCTTGAGGGTCGCTGCTCAGTCCATGGATGAGTGTTTATCGAGTGACTTCTGGGTCAGGTGTGGAGACGGACAGTCACACACCTGCCCTTGTGGTGGGGGTTGCTGTGTTAGTAGAGGCCCTGGACAGAGGGCCCGTGCAAAGGCCCTGGGGCAGCCAAGGTACAGTGACCTCAGAGCAGAAAGGGCCATTCTGGCCGGAGCTGAGAGAGCAAGGGGAACGAGGCAGGCCGGGGAGGGTCTGGGGGGAACATCTGAGCACTGAGAGCAGCCATCTGGGCCTCAGTCACAGAGCGGCATGGCAGGAGCGAGCCCCAGACAGCCTGGCTGCGTGACGGGACTTGACGGGACTCGGCCGATGAGCAGCGAGGGTTTGTGGAGAGGACAGACTACCCCGATTCTGGGCTCTGCAGAGCATGCCCTCGACCATGTCGGGCAAGAGGGTGGTGGCCACAGGTTTGGGGACACCCTGAGCACAGTGATGGGAAGCTCCCTGAGTCACCGTCATTTCTACCCCCAGGCCTGAGAGCACCACAACGGGAATCCCCAGCCTTTCCTCTGTGGCAGGACATCCGTCCCCTGGGCCCCCGCTCACCACCGTGCCGCCTCTTCCATCTGTCAGGGCCAGAGAGTTTGTGTCTCCCAATCTAAGAAAAGCTCATTTCTTACACAAAAGCCTAGGAGTGTTGGGTAGCTTTTTTGTAGCTTCAGTTTAGTGTTCTGCTTTCGTCACTTAGCTCCCCGAAGTGAGCATTTAGAGAAACATGAGGCAATGTAGGGGAAGTGCTGGGACTGTGGTGCAGAGGAGATGGAGCTTCTAGAAGCCCCTTGGCCCAAACCTCAGGGTAGTGAGCCAGCCAGGTGGCATTTGTGACCCTCTAATCAGAACTGACCCTAAGTGACACTGACACTGTGCTCCCCTCTAGCAGACACCTCTGGAGATGGTGAACTAGACCTCAGTGGCATTGACGACCTTGAAATCGACAGAGTAAGCCTCTGTGGGGCCCCTTACCTTCCCAGGAGGCAGTTGGTGCTGCAGCCGGGACACCACTGGGACGAGGGGGGGTGGGTTGGTGGCCTCCCCTGCCCCAGGGCTTGCCTTTGACCTCTGGGATGCTCGCCCCTTGGCCTCTCCAGACACTCCCTGGCCTCAGGTGGTCTCGTGGTCTCCTAGCCCACCACTGTCCCCAGCCCCACCCTTCTAGACTTTGGCTCCAGGGCGGCCACGGCAAACACACGCCCTTCCCACTGGAAGCCAGAGCCAGCCTCTGGGTAGGGCCCTGCGCTCTGCACCAGCCTTTGCCACCATGTGAGCACGTGGCCTGTGGTAAACGCAAGTCGCATCAGGTGGGCCCATATGGCAGTCTCCAGTTACGGAGGCACCCGCTGACTCCAAGGGTGTCGAATACCTCCAAGTTCTAGGGCTCCAGTCGTTTGTTCTGGCTCTTTGCTGTTGATCTCAGCTGTACTTGGCCTCTGTCAGGCAAGGAGTCTTTCTTCTTGTGATTTTATGATCTAAATTGGCACCTCACACTCTCACCCAGTCTCTTCATGGGACCCATGTCCCTGCCCTCTGGCTGGCCAGAGTCCTGCTGTCAGTGGGGCCTGGGAGTGCCGCAGCGCTGGCGCACAGACAGCCTGCATGGGTAGCCTTGGAAAGGGCAATGGAGCACTGGGTGTCCCCAGCTTGTTCTTGGCCACAAGGCCTCAGCCCAGTCTCCATACTGAATAGAGGCCCAGCCACGTTCCCCTCCTTCAACAATTTAAATATACGAACGGGAAGTGTGCTTACCTGCCCTCGGTGTGAGGGAAGGCTGATGGCAGCTCACTGTGCTTGCCCAGTACATACTGAACGAGTCGGAAGCCCGCGTGAAGGCCGAGCTGTGGATGAAGGAGAACGCCGAGTACCTGCGAGAGCAGAGGGGTAAGTGCCCGCCTGCCCACCCCCACGGGCCCCGGCCTGGAACACCGGCCATTGCTGACACAGGCCACTATGTTCAATTTGTAGAGAAAGAGGCGAGGATAGCCAAGGAGAAGGAGCTCGGCATCTACAAGGAACACAAGGTAGGCATCTCGTGACACACCAGGAGCCTTTTCTGGGAGATGTCTGAGTTTATAGGAGGAAAAATGTCTCTGTGGAATGTTTCTTCCCTGTGTGTCAAGAGGAGCCACAGGCCCTGAATCCGTGTCCCTGGCCACAGGCACCCTGGTGTCAGCTTCACCGCAGGTGGACAGGCCATTCATCTTGGGCAAGGTCCTGAGTGTGACTCCAGGGTAGACTGGGTAGAGACTTGGGGCTGGACGCTGAGATCCCTGGACTCAAGTCCCTTGTCAAGGACACAAGAGGCCCCACCTCTGTGTCCAGGTCTTTGTTCTTCTGATGACCTGGGAAAGCCTAACTGTGGCACCTCCCTGCTCTCTCAGCCTCATGGCGACTCAGCTCAGTGGCTCACTCCGTGGTTTGAACATAACATTGATAACATGGTAAATTTGGACAGGTCCACTTCCGGTGACACTGGGCTTCCCAGCACCAAGGGGAGGGAGGCCCAGAGAACAGACTCATGGCCTGCCAGCTTGGGAGGACCCCTGGGGAGTTCAGGGCACTGGGACCCACCCACCAGCAGCATATCCCACACTCCGCTGGGGGCTGCACAGGGAAGGTTGGGGTGCAGGAAGTGAGGTGGGGGCTGGCATGAGCTGGCATAGCCAGGGTGGCCCCAGGCCAGCTGGTGGGACCCGACCTGTGCAGACTGCTTGCCCTGAGGTGGTCTGCAACTCTAGCTCCTGGGATGAGATCTGAAGTCCTTGGGCAGTAGGGACTGTTGACCCTGGCCTCAATGCTGGGACAGATGGTCTGTCTGTATTCTGGTAGTGTCCCTGCTGTGGTCCTCACAAGGTAGCACCTTACTCTGCCCCGTTCACGTGGCCCTGTGCTGGGTCAGGCACCGGGGGTCCGAGTGGTGGACTCACGGGCAGGTCTGCTGCTGTTGCTGCTCCACGGCCCCTCGAGCACCCAGCCGGCCGCACACCCCAGGGACCTGCCCCAGCCCAGGGCTGAGGGCCTGCCGTCAGTGCCCACTCACCTGGAAGGGCAAGACTTGACTTGGGCAGGCCTAGGAAGGGCTGGCTGGGACACCTGCCCCAGCCCATGCCTCGGCTCCCTGTGGGGACTGATGGCCGCGCACTGCCCTCCCCACGCCCACCCACGCGTGACTCACAGCAGACATTTCTCTTGTGCTTCCATCAAGCCTAAGAAGTCTTGCAAACGACGGGAACCCATTCAGGCCAGCACGGCCGGGGAGGCCATCGAAAAGATGCTGGAACAGAAGAAGATCTCCAGCAAGATCAACTACAGTGTGTTGCGGGACCTCAATAGCATGGGTGCGGGCAGCCCGCGGCGGGAGGACGCCCGGCCCGAGGACAGGGCCAGTGCCAGGAAGCTGTCACGGAGGAGAACGCCAGCCAGCAGAAATGGGGCTGACCCCGTGACCAGCGTGGGGAAGAGGTACCGTCCTGTCCTCTCAGGGCAGGCCGAGGCCTGAGGCCTCAGGTCTGGGGGCTGTCGTGGACCAACTGGGGCCTGAGGAGCGCCCAGAGCCACGTTTGCCCAGCTGCGCGAGGGGATGATGGGCTGTCTCCAAGTGTGAGTGTCGACTGTCTCCAGACTGCCCTTCGCAGGTGGGGCTATTCACTGAGGAGGGGGCTCCCGCCCTCAAAGGGTCCTGCAGTGCCAGGGTCTGCTCTGTCTCGAGGTGATGGGACATTCAGGCCCCTTTTCCAGCCCAAGGTTGGTTTCATGGGAGAAGAGGCAGCCACAGCCCTCATGGCCCCTTTGCACGCCCCGGGCTGCTGCACTATCTGCCGAGAGGGAGAGAGGTAGGTAAGAACAGGAGCCGCTGACCAAGTAGGACGTGGGTAGAGAAAACGGGACACAGGACGGATCAAGGGCCTGATGTGCTGGCCTCAGGGAGCTGGATGAGCCCCATCCTGCAGCTCCACCAGGGGCCACCTTGAGGGTGTCTCAGCCACACGTGGCCCTTATTGCCCCAAGTTAGAGCTGGCCCCTGTGCCGTGGCTGTCAGGCAGTGGCTGCAGGCTTTTCTGCTGAGGCCACGGCCCTGTTGGCTCTCACACACCCACGCTGGTCAGTGCCTTCCCCTGGCCATGGAGACAGGGTGGGCGGCTCAGCTCTGTCAGCATCCATCCTGCGGCGGACAGTTGCGCCACGTCTCCGGTGCCCCGGACCATAGGCGTGTGCTACTCCTGCCCCTGTGGGATCTTTACTTGTGGTTTTCCAGCTGCTTCTGTGTGTGGGGAAGCGCTGAACCTCCGCACATTCCTTTTGTTCCCGTCAGCCCTGTCAGTCTCCTGTTGTTTGTAGTGGTTTTCTGTGGCCTGTTGAGTTCCTGGGTAGGCTGCTCTGTCGCCTGCAAAAGCTGGCTGTGTTGCTGTTCCTCTGCTGTCGCTGTCCCCTGCAAGCGGGGGAGGTCTGGCAGGGCAGAGGTGGAGTCGGAGCGGTCCCATGGCTCAGACAGGGGAGGATCCGAAGCTGTGTCTGAGCCTGCCCCAGCCGCCTGCGCCCACCCGGCCAGGCCTCTGGCAGCACTGGGAGGGAGCTGGCTTCTCCATCCCATCTGAGCAGCTGGTCTGGGCACACCCTGGGTGCGGGTGTGTCTGTGTGTATATGCGCACACGGCACGCGTGTGCGTGTCTGTGTACGTGCACGGTGCACGCGTGTCTGCATGTGCAGTTTGCTCCATTGGTAGCCTATTGACCTTCTCCTGAGCGGCCAGGACTTGATCTGTGAATGTTTAACAGCCTGAAAAAGGAGTAGGAAGGCCTGGGGGGTGGGGATGCCAAGCCTAGGCAGCTCAGGCAGTTCTAGCAGGGCAGGGAATAGGAAGGGACTCCGTGAGGCAGAAGGGCAGGTCCTAGTTTGTCCCCACAGCCTTTGTGGGGGTTCAGCTACACTGGGAGCTGAGGAAAGAGGGGCTCGCAGCACTGAGCTGGGAGAGGCAGCCCTGAGACCACAGCGTCACTTGGTGGCTGTACTTCATAGTCTGGCCACTTGGGTGGCCCCTCCTCGGTGCCATCGCCCCCTCATTCCCCTTCTGGTTGCCCTGCCTGTCACCGTCTGGGCAGCTGCTCCCCTGGTCCTGCATTGGGATGTGGGCTCCCTCTGAGGACGGCCACGGAACCCGAGCTGGGTGATGCAGGGGTTCAGGTAGCCACTGCCTCTGAGATTCTCTCCTCTTCGCTCCACGGGCACTTGTGGTCACTCTGTGGGCTCTCCGACTGTGGGAGGCAGCCAGGGCACTGAGCGTGGGCTGCTTTGACCCGCAGGTCTTGCTCCTGCCCAGGCTGGTCAGTCTGCTCTCATGTGTGAGCCCCTGTAGCCCCTGTCTGGGTGTGCCCCTCTGGGGACAGGCAAAGGAGCAGGCATGGGCTGCAGCCCTCAGCACCCACCTCCCGAAGAGGGACTGAGGCAGACCCAGCAGGCATGCCGCCTCCTGCTCTGCTCAAAGGCTCTGGGGTTCCCCCAGGCCAGGCTCCAGCCAAGCAGGGTCAGTGCCCCAGGACCCAGGTATGGCATTTGCCATCAGACCAGGAGGGGTTGCAGCTAGACCATGGTGCTGGGTTTGGGTGAAAGGTGGGGGTAGTGGCCCCAGGTCCCCCAGGCCCCTGGCTGGCTGGGAACCAACCAGGCAAACAGGCCCTGGGCCGAGGAGATGCTGGGCAGGAATTTGTTCTCCAGGTATTTGCAGACCCTCTCTCGGGGCCTGGGGTTCACACAGGATCCTGTGGAGACTGTGACCGCAGCATGCTAGAGGATGGGAAGCTCCAGGGACAGGCCCCAAGGTTACGCCCAGACCCCTCCCCCACTTTGGCCGTCATGCCCTGGGACCCTTGTGGTTTCTTGCCCTTGAATACCAGCCATCCTTGACTGAACCCCGAGTTCTCTCTCTGGCCTGGCCTCCCCTGTAGGGAGCTCTGGCCACACAGGGTGAGGTCGGCACAGCCGCCTCCTGGTTCTGGTGAATCTGGCTTTTTCTGCCTTGGGACATTGCTGCGTGTCTTTGTGGCTTCAGGTGACAGCCGCGGACAGGGAAGACATGTCTCTGTAGGAACGACTGCATCCTGATTTGAGTTTTCTAGTCTAGCTACTGTTTCTGATCAAGTCGTGGCTTTCTTGTCCCCTGGCCTTGCCCTTGTGTCTGTCGTCTGTTCCTCCCATCTGACTAAGGTGTGGTCTGTCTGAAAAGAAACTGCTCGCTCCTTGAGCCAGTGGGGTCTCAGGGCCGATTGCAGATCCCTCTGGGCCTCCTTGGCAGGGGCCTGCTGGCTGGATCATCCTAGAGGAGGGGCTGCGCAGAGAGCAGCCCTGGGCCTGCCCCATGGAGCGCCAGCCCTGGCCCTGGTTGGAGAGACCACCGTGGGGCACCTGCCCTGGGCGAGGTCTGCCTACTGAGGAGAGGCGCTGCTCTGCTGCAGAACGGGCCTGGGGTGTGCAGGGCAGGCAAGGCTGCACAACCTGGTCTGAGGATGGGCGTCAGCAGGCCCCGCGCTGTGTGCTCATGTGTGCTCCCTGCTCACAGCAGGCAGGGAGGCCTTGGGAAGTCTTGCCAGGAACGGCGCCCAGCGCCTGGGCTGACAAGGTTCCCTCTGCCTCAGGCCTTGGGCCTGGCCCACACATGGGCGCCAGCTCTGTGTTTAGCTGCTCTGCAAATGTCCACCTGCTCCGAGGTCCCTTCCTGGTGCCTATAGGGTTCATCCAGCGCATCACAGCCGGTCAGGGCCAGGCCTCCGAGGGTCCAGCCCCCTACCTCCCCACATGGCTATGTTTCCCATCCTCCCCCACAGGCCCAAAGCCCACTCACACCAGCCTGCATGGACCCGAGTGGCCACATCAGCATGTGGGAGGAAAGCCTGCCTCCTCTCCCTTGGGGCTCCTGCCTCCCTGGGCAGGCCAGCAGCCTCCAAGGAGACCTGGCCATGTGGGGTGGAAGGCAGCTTTGTCTGGGAGTCTGCCCCTCTTCCCACTGGGTGAGAGAGGTGCCCTGGGCGATTTCTGTGCATCAGGGAAGGAGCCGCGCTTTTGCAGAT
The DNA here is from genome assembly GCA_963575035.1 of Avahi laniger. NCBI lineage: Eukaryota > Metazoa > Chordata > Mammalia > Primates > Indriidae > Avahi > Avahi laniger. The sequence continues at coordinate 21,917 of CAUYSK010029923.1, read as the reverse complement.
TGTGTGGGTTTGTGTCTTGTGCATGTATTTACTCCAAAGTAAGCATGGGTCAAAGATGTTTGTTAATGTGAGATAACTACTAGCAGAATAGGCATAAGTGGACATAGAACCAGACTTTTACTACAGAAGGAACAGGAAAAGTTGATTAATCCAGAAAAAGTGAAAAAATACAGGAAAGAACAAGTGAGACAGCCCCCTGACAGTGCACTGGGGAGGGACCAGAATCATGCGGGTGGACGTGACCCCGAGTGGGGGAGAGCAGTGGGAGTCAGGAGGTGTGTCTGGCGGGCACTGGCCATGCTGCTGGAGGCGGCGTTTCCAGACAGTGGCTCTCAGGTGGCACTTGGAGCTGCCAAGCGCATCTTGTCCACCAGGTACAGGTAGGCGGGCTATCGTGGGAGTGTCTGCGCTGGGGCAGGCATCAGTCCCTCACATCCTGCTGGAGGTGGCTGCGAGAAGGTGCCTCGGCAGGGGCTCACATCCTCCTGGTCACCAGGAAGCAAGGGCCGAGGCCGCCACGCTGTGCTCTCTTTCAGGTTGAGGCCTCTGGTGTCTACACAGCCAGCTAAGAAGGCGGCCGTGGGAGAGGTGCGTTGTCCCATGTGGCCTGGGCTAGGGATCTCGGGGAGCAGCTCACTCATTCGTTCCTGAGCCCAGACACACCGTCTATGAGCCAGCCAAGAATAGACTCCATGCTGGCCTTGCATAGGCAGAGAATCGAGGCCCCAGGAGGCAGGTCCCAGGTTCCAGGAGTGGGCAGGAGGCAAAGACAGGGTCGACTGAGGGTGAGCAGTCACCAATGTGTGCCCAGCGGCCAGAGCACAGCCTACAGGGCCTCCCTCCCTGGGCCTGCTGAGAGCCTTCATGTGGGGAGCAAGGCCCCTGCCCAGGTCGCTGGGTCCCACTCTAAGTGCCCAGGGTCTGGTGTAAGGCCTCCCTTTGGGTGACAGCCTTGGCTCGCCAGGCCAGGGCTCAGGGGTCTTCCTCTCGGACCATTACTTGTCGCTGGGGCCCTGGTCTGGTTCAGGAGGCACAGGAGCAGCAGGGAGGGCTGGTGCAGCTGAAGGTGCTAGCCCAGGGTTAGGAGTGGTGTCACTGGGGGTGGGCCTGAGCCGCTGCTGGAGCACCAGCTTCCCCACAGACCGCTGTGCTGCTGGGGGCAGGGCCTTGGTGCTGAGCCCATGGAGTCCTTGAGGCTGAGTCCTATGGGGAAAGAAGCCCTGTGGATGCTCGCGGGAGTGCACGGGAGAGCGGCTGAGGGGAGACAAAGTAGTAGGCGTGGGCTGCAGCCCTCAGCACCCACCTCTGGCAGGAGACCGAGGCAGGGCCAGCAGGCACACTGCCTCCTGCTCTGCTCACAGGCTCCTGGGTTCCTCCAGGCCAGGCTTCAGCCAATCAGGGTCAGCACCCCAGGAACAGCCCCAGCACAGCCCCGGGGGGACCAGAGGAGTAGCTGAGGCCCGTCCAGGGGAAAGGATAGTCCCCACTCCACCGGCCATCCCAGAGCCCACCCCTCCCCATCCCCCACCCCCCATTCCAGGCCTTGCTCCCGAGCCCCCCTGCCCTTGGAGCTGAGCCGGTCAGGCCCGAGACAGTCCTCGTGGAGAGTGGACCTGTGTCTTACCACCCCGATGAGGAGGCAGATGAGGAGGACCCTGACGAGGAGGACGGGGAGCCCTGCGTCAGCGCCCTGCAGATGATGGGCGGCAGCGGTGGGTGGGGGCGCCCTCGCAGGCTGAGCCTGACTCGGGTGTGGGGTGTCTCTGCGTGGTTGGTGGCCCACACAGGAATTGGGTGGCGGGGAGGTGCAGGGCAGGGGTGGTTCTGGGGAAAGAAAGGCACAAACCATCTGCCCATAACAATCCCTGAACTCAGGCATCAAACTAAATTTTTATTTCTCCCTGGAAGGAAATTTGAAGTAGGACACTTTGTAAATTGGCCATATTGGCTTTGAGGCCCCAAAGTGTGCTGGAGTTGGCCAGGGTCAGAGTCCAATTCCATTGGGACAGCAAGGTGTCTGCGTGAAGGCCAGTCGGCCAGCAGAGTGGGGCTCCCGGGTCTGCACACGCCGAGGGTAACGATACTGCTCACGTGTGCCTTCGACAGGAACCCAGACCCCCCAACGCTGTACACACTCCAGCCCCGAGCTCACAGGGATGAGGAGACCAAAATGGCAGGCCCCGTCAGTGGTGGGGCCATATGGGGATGAGGCCAGTGGGGCGAGTGCAAGAGCCTCACCAGGGAGCAGCCAGGGCCTGGGGGCCCAGGGCCAGGGCAGGAGGATGGCAACTGGGCCCCTTGACCACACAGACGTCCTCAGCTTCCCTGATTCTCCTCTATGCTCTGCAGATTACGGCTGTGATGGTGACGACGATGAAGGCTACTAGGTGTGGCCTTGAGATCAGCAGCACCCTGGTGGTGGCCCCACCGTATCTCCTGAGGATCAGATGGGCCTCCCAGGCTATGCTCACAGGCATGGGGGCCCAGACTGAGGCAATGGGACGATTGCCGCCCCACCTGCACCACAGCGCTCATCCCACAGCCACACGTGGCCTCCGTGGTACTTACCATTGGGATCATGTTTTGAGCAGTGGAAGGAATATTTTTACCTAGCAAGAGAAACCGGACTGAATGTCTACATGTGTCTGATTGGACGTGGGCCGGGAGTACCCAAGGCTGTATCCCATGGCATGGCCCAGCCTGCTGGCCCTCAACACACCCAAGAACCCTCAAAGGTGGACACTCATGTCCCCACTGTAAGGAAACTGAGGCGTGAGGCAGCCCCACTGCTGGTCTGAGGGAGCGGAGGGCTGAGCATGCTGGCCCTGAGGCTCTGGGCCCAGCTCTGGAGCCCATGGCCCGAGGGCTCCACTTTCGTCCGCACCGTCCGCCTGAGAAGCACTGCGTTCAGCCCTCTCTGCTGGAGCCTGGTGTCAGGGAAGGCTGTGGGAGGTCAAGGTCTCCCCGAGGTCAGTGGGCGCTTGGTGGCTCCCTGACACTGGGTGGCCGTGTTGGTCCAGAGATGGCTCTCAGCCGCCAACTGCAGTCCCTTCTCCTGACCCCACCGCCCTCCGGTCCCACCCACTGCCTTGCAGCGCCTAGAGCTCCAGGGCCCCTGGGGTCTACCCGGGAGCCTGTGCGGCTGTGCATGGTGGACGAGTGTAGTCCGGCAGCTCTGCCACATCTGCGTGTACAGCTCCCTGGGCGATGTGGCCAGCCTGCCTGGTGTCTTGGCGTGGGGCGTGCCTGTGGCACAGAGCTGGGACTGGGCTCTGCGTCCATGGAGGGAGGGCGGGGGGTCCCTGAGGCCCAGGGCTCTTCGCTGGGAGGCCAACGACCACTGCAGGGTCTTAGCTCGGGCATCCATGCCCGAGAGAAATGGCAGGTGCTTCCAGCCCTGGATGTGGCTCTAACCTGTCCCCCTAGGAGAGGGTGGCCTTGATGGCAGAGCTGTGCCACAGTACCCTCCTAGGACCCAGCCCTCAGCTTCCTGCGGGAGTGGGCTGGGCATTCTGGCCATTGCTTGGCCTCCAGCAGGCCAGACCACACCCCCAGAGTGCAGCAGAGTTCTCGTGGCTGTGCACCTCTGCCTCCACCCTGTGGCCAGCCTGCATCCCTGGCTTCTAGAAGGTTGGAGGGGGAAGATGGATTTAGTGAAACAGAGATCTGCTACTTGAAGAAAATTGGCTGAGGTTGTTGTCTGTGATTCCTCATCTGGCTCCATGGCCTGCCTTGTGTGGTGGGCACAGGCGTACTGGGCCTTTTGGGCCATGCAGCGCAGGCTGGGGACGAGCCTTAGTCGGCCTCCAGCCAACTGGGAAACCCTGGCTGGAGACGTTCTCAGAGCCAGCCCCTCCAGCTTTGCCAACATCCGCCACGGGCTGTCCCCATGCCCATCCCACCTGCTGACTCCGCGTCCCTACTACCTGGGCTCAGGTCGAGAGCTGGGGCCTGCTGGCCGCCGGGCTCGGCCCTTTCTAGCACTCGGCCACAGAGGCGGCTCTGGAAGCCAAGGCTGCCCTGAGTGGGGAGGGGATGCCCTGTTTGCAGGGTCCTCAAGCACCCCCAGACTGCAGCGGCTCTATTGGCATGCGTCTGCTGTGTCTGTCTGGGCTGGACATAGGTGTGCTTCGGGGATGATGGACAAGCTCCCTTGTCCCTTGGACAAACCTGCAGGGGCATCACTGGATCTGAGTGACAGGAGGCAACACCTGTACCTCAGGGCAGAGCTGGGAGCGTCCCTTGTGGGCTGCAGGCCAGGGAGTGGCTCTTTGCAGAGGAGCCCTGAGGCCTGGCCCCAGGGGGCTCGATGCGCCTGCGCTGAGACGGCAGGGCGGTGGGTGTGGAGACAGAAGAGGGCAGCTGTGGGGCGTCTAGGGGACCAGTGGGTGACACCTGCCGTTGGATCCCAGTGGGCGAGTGTGGAAGAGCCCAGAATCAAGGCCCCTCCTCAGGTTTGTGTGGAGCAGCTGGGTACATGCAGGGGTCGGGATGTGCAGGATTGGGCTTTGGTTGCACTGTCTGCCAGGCCGTGGAGCCCCAGGTGGAGGTCAGGGCTCTGCGGCAGGGGAGTTAGAGCTGCGTCCAGGCAGCTGGGTGTTGGAGGCGGGTGTGCATGGGGACAGAGCTCTGGCTGGACGTTTCCACCAGCAAGGCCGGGAAGGAAAGAGTCCCGGGCAGGCCATGGCACAGGGATGCGTGTTTGCTGAAGAGCGTGCTGGAGGGAAGGAAGGGGATGTGGGACGAGACAGCCAGGGGAAGGGGAGCCAGGAGAGGCTGTGCCTCGCCCATCCCTTGGGGGCAGCGGCGAGTGGGGGGCAGCTACAAAGATGGCTGCGGTGCGAGGCTGAGGGGCACAGGTGGGCCAAGCAGTGGCCAGTGTGCAGGAGTCAAGCCCCAGGATGTCAGGGGAAGGACTGTCCCCTGGGTGAGGGGACAGCCTGGGATCCTAGAGCAGTGGAGGCTCGTGCCCTGTGGGCATGGACACAGGCAGCTACAGTGCTGGGGAGCAGGGCCCGGCAGCAGACAGCCATGTAGTGGGGTGCGTGTTTGCAGTTTTTCTGCCATGAGTGTAGAGCCCAAGGGGGGCATTTGGGTCTGTGCACCTCTGTCCCACAGGAGGCTTGGGGGCCACATCTGTATGCTACCGCCCCCCTCCCCCCGCATGGAGGATGACCAAAACCTGTAGTGGTGCCTGCCCAGCTGTGACCCTCTGTGGCTGCACTGGGCCTGCCTTGGGCAGCTTCCTTGGCCCAGAAGCCCACCCTGAGCCTGGCCCCATCCTGGGCAGGCCCCAAACCAGAGCTCCACACCACTGTTCTCAGCGCTGCCTGCCAGCTGTCCCTGCGAATGCTGCCTTCTAGGCTGGGACCTGCCAGGTGTGCGCACCTGCGCCCTGAGCAGACAGCAGCCCCACCTCTCCCAGCCTCTCCTCTGCTTTTCCCTGTAGCCTGCCCACCCACGTGGGGAGCCTGGCCGGAGGAGGCACCCTCCGCGAGTCTTACAGCCAGCTGAGGACTCTAGTGTTTGGTGACTGCCACCACCCTGGGGATACTGGGTTACACCAGGGTAGGACTCAGTAACAACCACTTGTGGTTGTTAGGACTCAGTAACAACCACAAGTGCCCAGCGGCTGTATGATGGGCACCAGGGCTTTGCTGGGATGTGTGCCCACCTTTAGAGGTGCCCAGGGGAGTGGTTCTGGGGGGAGGTGGTCTCACAGTGACAGCGCATGTCACTGGCCATGACTGCAGGCCTGGCTGCTATCACAGGCCCGAGTGAGAGGGCAGACCAGGCCTGAGCTGGGTCCTATGAGACGTGGGACCTGTGGCTGTCCCCTGCCAGGCTGTGGGCTGGGTCAGAGGCCTTGCCCACAGCCTGCATCACAGGAGTGGGTGGGTGCTACAAGGACTCTAGAAGCCTCCTGGGTGCCCTGGCTGGAGAGGGACACAGGGCCCTCAGAAGCCTCCCCTCTGACCCAATGGGTCAGGATCACTGGAGGTTCTCCGATGGCCTGTGGGCTACCCTGGTGTGACAGCCATGCAGTTCAGGCTGAGGGTGCATCTGGCAGCTGGCCATGTGATCTCTCTTCCAGGGGCACCCCCAACTTGTGTCCCACACAGTGTTCATTGCCATCTCCTGTGCCCCCTGCTGCCATCCAGGCCTCTCTGCTGCACCAGGTGTGCCTGGAGCCTGCTCTGCCCTGGGCCTGGTGGCCGTCGGTAGCTGCTGCCTGGCTCACTGCCTGCTCTGGTCCCCGCCAGCACCAGTCACTCCTCATAGCTACTGAGAGGTGGACGCCAGTTCCACCCTGGTGTCACAGTTAAGGCCGGACAGGCACAGGAGCTGGACTGACCACCTAAGGTGGCCCAGCTGGGAAGTGGCTTCCCCCACACCTGTCCTGACAGCCACCCTCTTTTGCAGGGAGCAGGATTCCAGGGTCCTGGCTGTACCCACTCTTGCACACGAGCTACCCGGGCCCTGCCAGGGACAGCAGGCTCACTGCTGAGGCCCAGATGCAGCCGCCTTCCCGTCACCACGATGCCTGGGAGCAGCCTGGAGCGGGTAGTCTACCCCTCAAATCTGAGCCAGCCCCTACCCCGTCAGTGCTGGGGATTCCTCACATGACTACAGTGGGGTCCCGTGTGACACTGTGGCTGCCCTTGGGGCAAGCGGGCATGAATGTGCACATGGGCTTGTGTGTGCACCCGTGAGCACACGTGCCTCCTCTGGGGATCCTGGCTGAGTCTGGAGTTTGGTACTGTGTACCGGGACCTCTGTGGGGCCAAGACCAGCCAGCCCCAGCTGCTCACCTGCCCCCAGCTCACCTCACACTGCACTGAGCCAGTGAGGTGCGGGGTCCCGGCAGGGTGGCAGCGCCACCAGGAAGTGCACACGTCCAGCCCAGCTCCAGATGGACCTGAGTGGGAGGTGTGTGCCCATTCGTGCCGCCACTGCCTTCCCCAAGGCCGCCTTGTCTCTGCAGCACCCCCACGCGGGGGGTGGGGGATGAGAAATTGGGGGTAGCCATGGGCCAATGTGGGCTGCTGGCTGCTGGGCCATAGCCAGCCCAGCAAGGAGACAGTGCACGCAGCCTCACAAGGGCACATACGTGTGCGGGCAGATGTCCAGCCACACAGAGAGATGCGCGAAGGCTTGTATGTGCGTGTGCAGCCATCCGCGCACACCACACACACATGCTCACTGCTTGTGCGCACTAGTGTGTGTATATGTGTGCGTTTATATGCATGATGTACTGTTACACGCACCCATCCACTCACAACCACGTGCTTGTGCATGCACACGCGTGCCCCGACCCACGCCTGGATGGGCACGTCCTAAAGGTCTGTAGCCTCTGCACTGCCTTCAGGGTGCTGGCCCCGGGCAGACAGGGGGCCCCAGCGGGACTGGTCCACCCCAGATGCCGGCTGCGCCTCAGACCCCTGTGGGCCTGTGGATGCCCTAAGAGAGCGCTGCTCCTTGCAGGGCCCCGTGACAGCTCCGAGTCCCCAGGCCTGCTGCTGCACCCACTCCCCATGGGGGAGGGGGCGGGCCAGGGGCCGTGTGCAGTGTCTCTGGCACCGGCTAGTTACCCAGCCCACACCAGTGCTGTGTGGCCTTACACCAGTTCCTCCACTCTCTGGGCCTCCTTGGCAGGGTGGGCAGAGCATGCAGTGTGCCCGCTCCCTGCCCCAGGCCCTAGAAGGAGGGGAGAAGAGGCCAGCCAGGGCAGGTCTGAGAGCTGAGTGCTCAGGCAGGCCTGGGCAGAGTCTTGGCCACTGCCTGTCCCAGGACAGCTGGGTCAGAGGTGAGCAGGGCTGTTGTGACCCAGGGGACTAGACCCACATGCGTGGTCTATGCTCCTGAGACTCGGGTCTGGGCCATATCCTGAGCTGGTCTTGGCACCAGGCGGTCCTCTATCTGCCCTCTGTCCCTCGCCCCACTGCCACCAGCCATCAGTGACACCGAGGCCTTCCCACTCAGCAGCCCTGGCCTTGTGTGCCCCGGGCTGTGCCCACACACCTGCCGCCTCTGCAGCACCCCAGTGGAGGCAGAATGGGCCAGGCCTCCAAGTGGGCAGCCGGGCTACTGGGGCCTCTTCGGAGGAGGAGCAGGTACTGGGCAGCCCCTGAGGACACATGTCCACTGAGGCCGTTTCTGGGCTCTGCCACCAGCTGCCCCAGGCACCTGTGCCTCCGAGAGCCCCCTCTATGCCCTGCTAGGGGTCAGCACCACCCCCGCCTGCACAGAGCTGTCACGAGTCCCTAAACCGTACCACCCCAGCTCGTCTTCCTAGGGCAAGGCCTAGGTGACAGCAACACCTCTGTTCCCCTCTTCCTCTCACCTCCTCCCCCCAACCCCCTGCAGGCCGAGTCTCTTGAGACACTGGTGGAGCAGACTGCACCCCTCTTGCAGGCCCTTCTGCACCCTGGTGTCCTGTTCCTGGTGGGGTTGGGGCTGCTGTGTGGGGAGGGGCTGCCAGGCCTGGGGCCAAGAGTGGGAGGCTCTTTTGTCACTGGCCAGGGCCTGGGCCTGCCACCTGCTCCCCTCGTCAAGGAAGTCGAACCCAGAGGAGTGTCGAGTACTCCCTTCCCAACACCCTTGGCTCAGGCAGGGGGCCCAGGCCCTGCTGGGTGAGGGTGGGGTTGCAGGTACTCTGTAGGGCTCTGTAGCAGGCAGGCTGGGAGCGGGGCTCTGGGGTCACTGCCAGACACAGACAGCTGACAGCGCTCTGAAGGCTCACTGCGGCTGCGTGGGTGGGGTAGCTGTGCGTGGCGCCCGCGGGTTGATGGGGCGCCTGCAGAACCTGCTAGTCCAGGAGACCTGGCTGGCCCGCCTCCTGGTGGCCACATGCGGCACAACCTCAAGGCGGGCAGAGGGGCGCTGCTTCCCAGTTCCCTGCATGAAGCCCACCTAGCACCCCACTAAACTGCAGGACTATGCGGCGCCTTGTCTGGATGTGGTCTTCCTCGTGAGGCCCACTGAGATGCCTTTATTTATTTATTTATTTATTTATTTATTTTTTGAGACAGAGTCTTGCTCTGTTGCCTGGGCTAGAGTGTCGTCAGCCTAGCTCACAGCAACCTCAAACTCCTGGCCTCAAGCAATCCTCCTGCCTCAGCCTCCCGGGTAGCTGGGACTACAGGCATGTGCCACCATGCCTGGCTAATTTTTTCTATATATTTTTAGTTGTCCAGCTAATTTCTTTCTATTTTTAGTAGAGACGGGGTCTCGCTCTTGCTCAGGCTGGTCTTGAACTCCTGAGCTCAGATGATCCGCTTGCCTCGGCCTCCCAGAGTGCTAGGATTACAAGCGTGAGATGCCTTTATTCCCTTGATCATCACTCAAGGTCTTTGACGAACCTTTGCTGTCATCAGGGGAACCCTGCACCACCCCACACAAGCATGGCATTCTTGTCTTCCTCTGTACCCCTTCCCTTCTGGGATCTGAGGAGCCCCTCAGCGGGCAGGACAGCAGAGATGGGCACGTAGAGGAAGGAACCTGAGCCCGGCTCCGAGTGTGCCGCAGGAGCTTCAGGAAACTGCCTGCCCCAAGCCCGCAGTTCCCAGCCCCTTCTCTGTGCAGGGGCTCTCACTGCCCCCTCCACACATGGCCACTGAGCTGAGTGCATGGCCAGAGCCCCCACCTTACCCCTGCCTGTGACCCCAGAGAGCCCCTAGCTGTGCACCCCACAGCAGGACTGGCCTCAGTCTCTGCATCCCCCAACCTTGCAGCCTAGACAGGGGGTGCCCCAGGACCAGCTGGGCTTGGTGGGGAGAATTTGCCAGGCTGGGGTCAAGGGACACACACATTGTGGGGCAGCCCCTCTTCGTGTCCCCTGTCCCAGTGAGGACAGACGGCCCCTCTCTGGGCCTGGAGTTCTCATGCCCTACTCCTGCCCCAGCGTCGGAGTGCCTGCCCCAGGGCCAACACCCTCTGGGGTCCTTAACTGTCAGCTCCCACAGGGCTCAGCCACCCTGCAGATGTGCCCTGGCTCCTTGGGGGTCAAAGAGAGACATCAGTTGGTTCTGTCCTTGGGGGTCTCCACCCTGTGGTGAGCACCAAGAGGGGCTCCTGAGCCAGGGCCTTGAACTCTGCATCCTTGCCAAGCTCTGGCACTATGTTTGGGGGCCCACTGCCTGCACAGGGCCAGCTGCTGCCTTGACTGGTCAGTACCTGTCCCTGCCGTTCTGTGCTACGTGCCTGGTGGGCTGGCCAGTCCCTGGGGAGGCCTGGGCCAGTTTGGCAGGGGTTTGGGGTGAGGGACAGGCTCCAAGGCTACAGTCCATGCCTGGGGCCTGCCCAGGCTCTTCAAAGGGGTGAGAGTGGAGGGTGGCAGAGTAGAGGCTCTTTATGGTTTTCCTCCTGGGAGAGGAACCTGGCTCAGAAAGCCATTGTCCCCACACAATGGGCTCAGCTGGGACTGTGAGGGCAGGAGCCCCAGGCTGGTGGGACCCAAGCGTGATCTCAAGCCTCACCCTGACCCCGACCTTGAGCCTGATCTGGTACTGATACTCATTCTGCAGTGCTCTGTGTTACGGCCACCCCAGCCAACCCTGGCAGGGAAGAGCCACAGCCGGCACTGGGGAGAGGGGGCGGTCCTAGGGCAGCTCCAAGGGGCCCTGGTAAAGGAAATGGCCTGCAGCCCAGGCCACTTGCAGGCGGGGAGAGCCCAAACAGAGGGTCAGGAGGCAAATCACATCCACTACAAGGAGCAAACTAGAGGACACACACCCACTCTCAGCAAAGCCGGGACCAGGGCCCAGCCCCGCTGGCTAGTTGGAAGCCCAGGAGGCTGTGGCAGACAGAGACCTGGTCATGCCTGGTTGGTGAAGGCAATGCCCACCCTGCCAGATGATATGGCAAATGCCTGCTTCCCACCCATGGCGCCTCCTTGCCCTGATGGCTGAAGGGCCTTTGCACCAGCCCAGCTGAGTAATTGCTTCTCCCCATGTGAATAACACTGTCATCTGCCAGGTGCTCACCTTGGCAGGCCCTGGCTGTCTGGCCTGTCACAGGGGGATGGCCACCATGACCCCTGCCCCAGCCTCAACAGCGTGGAGCTGAGCTGGCTGCTGTAGGGACATCCCTGGGGTGGGAGGGCATGGGTCAGACTCCAGCACGACCCCAGTGTCCGGCAGGGCCTGACTGCAGGTGGCAGAAAGTCCTGGCAGATGGAGGTGGGTGCTGTGGGCCAAGGTCAAGCCAGGGTCAGCACCAGGGTGCAGTCTGCCCGGCCACGTGCACACATGCACAGAGACACATGCATACATTCACGTCAACAGGGATGGTGGAAAAGATTAAGGTTTCTGTCTGTGTGCCCCTCCCCTGCATTCCCAGACTCCAGGCTGGCAGGATGGGGAGTGGGATGCCATGCCCCACATCACCCTGGGGCCTCACTGCCTCCCAGTTCCCCTCCCTCGAAATCCCTTACCAGAACATTCCCTCCAGCCGCACACAGGACTCTGGAAAGTACATTTCTCGTTCATTCATTCATGAATTCATTCACTGAACAAGCATTGCGTCGACAAAGCCTCATAACAAAGCGTTTGAGGTTGGTGAGGCCGTTTTGTGGGGACACTCAGAGCTGCACCCTGTGCACACGCCTGTGCGTGCAGAGATCGTGGACACGGGCTTGCATGGACAAATCGAGCAGGCGGGCTGACTGCAGTGGACGGCACAGGAGAAATGGAGCCTTGCTGGCCACTGATGGGCAGGCACCAGGGCAAGGCCCGAGCAGAGCCCACGCCAAGTCCGTGTCTGAAAGCTCCCACTGGCCGCTGGGGAGAAAGTGAGGAGGGCTCAGAGGCCAGGCATGCGCTGGTGGAGGAGGAGGCAGGGCTGGCTCCTGGGGAAGGGTCTGAGCAGGGCCCATGTGGTTGTGGTTAGGGAATGGGGGGTGTGGAGGAGCGGGCTCAGATGGGGCCAAGTTCAGGGTCTGTAAGATGCGGAGGGTGTGGATCTGGGGCTCAGCAGCCTGCAGGTGGCCTTCAAGGCCTGTGGGTAGTCCCTTGGACTGGCGTGTCCTGCCTGGCCCTGAGCAGGACTGCTGTTCAGAGACAAAATTTTTCCAGCCACCCACACTGACCCCAACTGGGAGTTCTGGGAAGATGTGTGGTGGTCACATGGCCCCGCCACTGGCACACAGCACACCTGTACACACACATGCACATGGGTGCACAGGGGTGCGCCGGATGCAACTCTACACTCTGGAGGCTCTGCAAGCTGGGGGCAGCCTTGGCGCTGGCCATCAGGCAGTGCTGCCAGACAACGGTGGGCCAGGGGCTGGGTGGGGAGCCTGAGCCTCCGGCAGGTTCTGCAGGTGCTTGGGTGTGGCTCAGGGTCATGGGGAGGGTGTGTCCAAAACCTGCATGAGCCCTGTGGAAGGGGGGCATTGAGGGAGGGCAGGCCCCTGAGATGTCTGGATCCTTTGCCACCTGGATTGAGGGGTGCCCTGCATGGCCAGACCAAGGGGAGCCTCCCCAACTCCTGTTCTCATCCTTGTCCACGGGGTCCCAGGGAAGTTGGGCGAGGGTGTGCTGGGGTGGGGTGGAGGGTGGGCTCTGCCAGGGCAGCACACTCTGGGTTCCTGCTGAGAGTCAGCAATGCCCAGAGACACGCTCCATGGGGTGTGGCACCCATGATGGGAGGGCTGCGGTGGAAGGGGTGGGGTATAGGGGTCAGGCTGGGAAGGCTTCCCAGAGGAAGAGGGATCCACACTAGACCCCAAAAGAGGAGGAAAAGCTGGCCAGGCTGATGGAAGGTCCTAGGTGACAGAGGGCATGTGAGGGCAGAGACGTTGGAGCGGGGGCGGTGGGGAGGGGTGTAGTGGGGGAGGGCAGAACAGAAGCCAGAAGGAACCCACAGCAAGAGGCGGTGAGGGCCTGAGTGTGGGAGGGGTCAGGTCCCCAGAGGTTGGGGTGTCGTGCTCATCACAGAGTGGGGGGTGGGAAGCAGGCATGTGGCCACAGCCCAGGCCAGAGCAGGAGCTCGGCTGAGAGCCTAAAGTGTGCTGCTGAGGACGGGGCTCCAAGAGGCCCTGCAGCCAGGCATGAGCTGGTGGGCAGGCAGGCATGGGGTGTCCCCATGCTGCGCTCCGGATGAGTCACTGCTGACCAGGCGTCCAGGCGCCGAGGGGACCCTGGCTGCAGGAAGCGGCGAGGGCTGATAAAGGGTGGGAGTGGGAAGCCGCCGGGCCTTCACTTCCTGCGGTGGGTCAGGGCACAGTGGGCATCTTCTCATGCAGGCCCGGTGTTCTCAGCCTGGACTGGATGGCTCACGAAACAACGCGAATGTGACCTGTGACCTGCCTGGCTGAGCCTGCCGAGGGCATGGTGGGAGACACCTCAGTGGGGTGGAAGGAGTCCCAGGTGGCTGCCTGCAGGAAGGACAGCCACAGGAGATTCTGGATGGTGTGGAGTGGAGAGGGTGGTCCCAGGGAGGAGGAGGAGGGCGTGGCAGGCCTGTGTCCACCTGACCAAGCTGCAGAGGGGGTTGGGAGTACCCAAGAGATGGGGATGCACATGGCACATGAGAGGGACAGGCTGAGGCTGGCTCCTTGGGTGGCGGGACCCCTGCTTGTGACTCATGGGGTGGGCAGTGGGGCTGAGACGCACTGAGCCCGTGGGCAGCCCATCCTGGGGGCTGAGCCTTCTGCACCCCAGCTCTCTGTTGTGCTGCAGCTACAATCCCCAGCCCACCACAGGGCCATAGCGTGATCGTGCTCACCCCAACTACTGCCAGGGTGGTCCTGTCTCGCCAGGGTCACCCCAGCACCATGTACCCAGTACCACCCACTGCAGTCACCTGCACCTGACCCAACACCTGGGGACCCTGGCAAAGAGTCACCACAGGTGTTCTCACTGCCACATTGGCCTCCTCTGCCGGGCTGTCGCCATCACAGCCTCAAGCAATGCTGGGAGTAGGGTGCACAGGACAGCCGAGACTGCCACCTTGGAGCTTCCAGCCCCCGCTGTTCCCACCTGTGCTCCCTGGACTCCTTGCCCTTGCCCCGAACACCTGGCTCTCCCCTGACTCTGGTCTGTACCCTGCTGCTCCTCCACCTTTCCTCCATCCCCTCCTCCCCTGGCAAACTCCACACAAGGGTCACCTCGTCCAAAAAGCCTTCCATGCTGCCTCCACCCCCATAGCTGGGTCAGAGCCCTCTCTGGGGCCCCTGCAGCCTGCAAGTGTCCCCTATCCTGACTGCACACCTGTGTCAACTCTGTCCTGGGGGAGGCTCCCAGCAGGCCAGGGGCTGCTGGCTGGTAGAGATGGCACCAGGAAGAGCTGTGGCCTGGATGTCTGCCTGGGGCCTGCCAAGATGGAAAGTGGGCCTGGGCCACCTCATCCTGCCCAGAAGACAGAGTCTGCCTTAGTTTCCCCGAACCTCTGGCTCTTGCTCCCATCCTCAGCCCCAAGCCCTAGGCCCACTTCTGCCCCTCCCAGCACCACACCCCTCCCCAGTGGCTCTCTAATCCTGGGGCAGCCAGGTGCGGGGCTCCTGCCAGAAAATGTTGGGACAACAGCCCCAGCACCCACTCCGCCCTCTTGACAGCTCTGTGCCTGCCTCACTGACAAAGTCTCCCCAAATTAGGGAGGGAACCTGGTGCCCCTGGGCCCTCCAGAGCCAGCACAGAGCTGGGCCTGGGGACAGGAGAGCCCGCCTTTACGTGGAGCTGGCTGCCAGGTGCCCCTCCGCACACCCAGGGAGGCCCAGGGCCTCGGGAGGGGAGTAGTCCCAAGGAGAGTCTTCCAGAAATACGACCCTGGAGGCCGGAGGCCTCAGGACAGTCCTGCAGAGTCCAGGGGGCAGGAGGAGCGCGGCCTCTGCCCCGGTGCTCAGAAGGGTGGGGGATGGGAACCAGCGGTGGAGACGGAGTCTGACCGGAGCAGACCCTCCCCCAGGCCGCGGCCCTAGCCGCACACGCAGCGGCCGCAGACCCCAGCAGAGACCCGAGATCCCCCGGGCAGCCATCCCAACCGAGACGATGCGGAGAAAGCTCAGCCAAGGTCGCACGCTCCCAGCACCGCGACGTCTGCGGCCCTCGGCAGACGACAAAACCGCAGACTCCCCCCTGCAGCGCAGGGCGCGGCCTCGCTCGCGTGGGCCCCAGGCGGGGCCAGGTCGCGCGGGCGGAGCTGACTCCCGGTGCGCTCCCGGGATTGGTCCCCGAGCGGCCGGCTCGCGCGCGCCGGCTCCCCATTGGCCCGTAGCCTGCCGGGCGGGGCGCCGCCCCCAGAGGCCAAGGCGGAACCGCCGGCGCGTGCCCGCGGTCCCGAGCCCGGGCCGGGCCGGCGGGGGTGGGAGTGACCGAGCCTGGTCCGCCCCCGCGCGGGGCGCCGCGGAGCAGGTCTTATCGGCGCGGGCAGCTGGCGGCCTGTGCCTACGCGAGCTCCCGGCCCAATTCAATGGCCATTGTCCGCCGGTCCCTTTGTTCGGGGCGGCCGCTTCCTGCAGGCTGGGCTGGGGCGGCGGGCAGGAAACCCCCCCAGCCGGGCCCAGACGCGGAGGCCGGCCCAGCCTGGGGCCGGAGGCGACCCGGCCCTGCCTCGGGGGCTCCCTGGGCGGGGGCTCGGTCTGCGGGGCTGTCCGCCAGGCCCCGCCCGAGGAAGCCCTGGTGGGGGCTGGGCCCCGGAGAGGGTGCGCGCTGGGGTAGGGGCCGAGACCCTCAGACGGGGCCGCCCAGGTCTGCGGTCATCCTCCGCTCCCTGGGGGTGACGGGCGGGACTCAGGTTTCAGGGGATGGAAACCCAACTCCCACTGCCTCTCAGGAGGGAGGAGCCCACTCGGGATTGAGCTGGGGAGAGGAGCTGTGGCGTGGGGGGAGCGAGGGAACTGCAGCGGTCAGGCTTCCCGTCCCTCCTGCGCCTGGGCTCTGGGGCCCCTGGCCCTGCGCTCTGCTCCCAAGCTGCCCACTGACTAGGCCCCATGGGTTAGCACGGCTGGCACCTGATTGCGGGCTTAGGTTGTGACACCGCAGTGGGAACAGGGTGTGTGGGAGCTGGTGGGAGGGGAGTTGGTGTCAGGGCCGCAGCCCACCAGCCCTCCGCAGGGCTCCAAGACCACCAGCGCGTCGGAGCAGGATGGTCACAGCCTTTGCTCACTTCCCCACCTCGTGCTGGGGGCTCCAGCCCTCCCCTCTCCCCCTGGCCCTGAGGTCTCTTGCAGTTCCTCTCTCCGAAGCCTCCTGTGGCCTGCCCTGCAAAGCCTCCCCTGACTGGGTCCAATTCTATCAGAAAACAGAGACCACCGTGGCATTTCAAATAGCAGAATTTAGTATGAGGAGCTGGTAACAGAGGGCCTAGAGAGGCCAGAGCAGCATGGAGAACAGTCAGGCAGCCCAGAAACAGAGTTCCTGCTCCAGGAGGCAGGCAGAGCTGCTGGCCAGATTCCGTGGCTGCTGTTTCCCCCAGGCTGGGCTAGTGGACAAGCCCCCTTTTGCTAATGTCACTACCACCATCACCAGTGCCACGGTGTCTGTCCCTGCTGCTGCCACCACTATCAACAGAGGCTACCAGAGCTGGACACAAGTGGCCTCTGCCTTCTCCTGCCCAGACTTCCATGGGCAGAGCTTAGGAGGAAGCCAGCCAGCAAGGGGGTCTGGGAAAGGCGGATGGTGGGCTTCCCTGGGGGCGGAGAGGAAGGACCCACCGACACGCGGGTTTGGCACCCACCCCCATTCCTCCCTACAAGACCGGGGTGCCTGAGGGCAAGCTGGTGGCCACCCAGCCTGGCTGCTTGTCCCCTGGGCAAGTCTTGTCTGTCTCGGAGCCTCCTTGGCCATAACGTGGGGGTCACTCAGGTGAAAGGAGGTGTCAGCTGGAGAGCACCTGGCACAGTGCCAGGACAGCAGTGTGTGTTTATGGGGGACCCGGGCACCTGCGACCTGGCCCTGGGAGAGGGAAGCCCTTGGCATGAGGAGCCAGAGGTCGCAGGGTCCAGGACAAGGCAGAGGGACCTGAACTTGAACCTCCCACCTGTGCCTCTGCTGCCGCCGTCCTGGGACCCGTGGCCTGCCCTCACCACAGCCCCTTGGTGTCCAAGCCCGCGGCACCCGCGCCTGGCTTCTCAGGGGAAGGCCGCACTGACCATGCGGCCCCGGGACCCTCCGTTCCCCAAGCAGCTCCCCCCATCTCCCCACGGCTCTGTACTGTCAGCACTCGGTCCCCCTCTCTCCTCCAGAAGCTGGGAGGGGGTCCCAGGACAGCAGTGGACCCTGGGACCCTTGCCCACCCGGGGCCTGGGTTGGGAGGGGCTCTGGGGAACCCAGGCCTGGCTGTGTGGGCTGGGCCCAGGGGGCCTCTCCTGGTGGGAGGCCCCTGCGTGGCATGAATCACCCCTTCAGGCGCAGGCACAAATGCAGGAAACTGCCATTCTATTAAACTCTATTTTCTCTCACACAGGGGAAAGTCTGTCACACGAAGGGCATTGTTCCTTGGCTAGTGCCTTCCGGGTGGGCTCGCTCGAAACTGGGGCTGGGGCTCGTGCGCGCTGGGGCTCTGCGCTGAGCTGTTTCCCTTCGAGACCCAGGGGCGCCTAGAGGTTGGGAACGTGGGGTCTCGGTCCAGCCCCAGCCCCGGGTGACACTGGCACTTCCACAAGGCGCATGCCTGGCAGGAGCCTGGGTTGGGGGCCCGTGGGAGTTGGGGGCTAGGCCAGCCAGAGTGGGGTCGAGGAGGGTTCAGGTGCCACCCACATGGGGCCAGGCCCAGTGGGAGGCGTGTCCTCCTGTCTCCCGAACCCTGTCCACAGGAAGGCTGCTTGCTCTCCCTGCAGCCTTGGAGACTTGGCCAGGGCCACCCCCACCAGCCCCTGCCCCTGCCAGGCAAGGCTTGGGGACCCCAGCCCCACGCTCAGCTTGGCTCTGGGCCTGCAGGGCTCCTCTGTCCTGGGGAGACCCTGCCATGGCAGGGGGTTGGGCCTGTGCAGGCCAGGGCAGTGCCCCTGGGGTTCATATCGAATCCCCTGGGGTAAGTGGGGTAGGGGCAGCTGTGTCCCCTGCACCTTAGTCAGTGCCCCGTAAACAGGGAATGCTGGGTGCATGGACGGGCTGCTGCTAGGACCGGGTGCCCCTCCCCGCATCCTCAGGGTCACCCAGGGGGTGGGTGGGTGAGGGAGCCAGGTGGGCAGCAGAAGAGACATGGCTGAGGTTGGAGGAGGAAGCGCCTCCCTTTGCCCCTCCCAGCTCGGAGGGTGCCACCTGCATCTTCGACCTTCAGCCAGACTCCTGGCCCAGGCTAGAGCCACTTCTTGTATGAGCTCTGTCTCCAAGCCTTTGGCCTGGCACTGGGGACCCCAGATCCTGGCCCCTGCTCTCTGGCTGGCCAGCCACCACCCTCCCACCCACCACTGTCCAGCGTGGGGCGGTTTCAGCCCTGCAGCCCTCTCCACAGCACCCACCACCCGCCCGGCCTCACCTGCCTTCAGCCACCCCCAGCTCCCCCAGCCCACGCCGGGGACTCTCCCTGAGTTGGGCCTGCCTTGATGCTCCGAGGGTCATGGAGCCTCAGGGGGCACGCCCAGAACACACACACAATGACACATAGACCCGCACGCATGTTCTCACATGTGCGCACACAGCTCCCTCTGTTGTCTTAACTTTCCCCTGAAATGACAGGAACAAAACAGACCAACAGAGGAGACAAGACCAAGAGAGAAGGGTCCACAGGCTTAGAACGTGGCAGGTGGTCCCGGCACCACTGGACACTTTCGGCTCCTGGAGACTTGGAGGGCCCGATGGCCACAGTGATGTGTGGCCTCCTCCCGTCTCTGGGGCCCGCTCTGGGGGAGACCAGCTCTCTGGGAGAGGAGGCTGGCACGCGGGAGCCCAGCCCTGAAAGAGCTGGAAGCAAAGAGCAGGACAGACCAGACGGCCTCGCAGGCAGACTAGACGGTTCTGGGCAGAGCAGCGGCTCAGAGAACACCCTGGAGGCACGGGTCCCGCGTCCTCCAGAGTGCCGACCACACGCACGGTGCCCCAGGAAAGGAGTCTGAGCTGATGTCCCAGGGAGGAACCCTCCCAGAACACGCCGCCAGGACGAGGAGGCAGCAGCCATGCTGGCGAATGTCCTGACGATGTTGCCCAGAGAACAGGGAAACGGAGCCTTCGGACTACGTTAAAGACGTGGAACTCAGCCGGGGGCTCTTAGGGGGCCAAAGTGACAGGTGAGGGGATGGAGCCCAGGGTCCCGGGGCCTCCCGTGCTGCCTGCCAGACGCCAAGAGTCTGGGCCCTGCCGCTCCTGGATTCTGCCTGGGGTACCCTGCACCTTTCCCGGGAGCCTCCCCTGCCACTGTCTCCACCCCAAGGCGGCCCCATGGGGCAGCGGTGCTGTCCCAACCCCCACATGCAGAGAGCGACTCCTGCCGAGCCCCACCCACGCAGGTTCACGCCCACGAGCATCTGGCCACGCAACCCACCCTCCACGTGCATAGCCAGCGGCGCCACACACTTTTTTCCAATTTTTTTTGGAGACAGGGTCTTGCTCTGTCACCCAGGCTGAAGTGCAGTGGTGTCATCGTAGCTCACTGCAGCCTCCAACTCCTGGGCTCAAGCATCCTCCTGCCTCAGCCTCCCGAGAAGCTGGGACTACAGGTGCCGCCATGCCCAGCTGCAATTTTTTTATTGTAGTAAAATACACATAATACCATTTCAAAACATTTTTTAAATTAAAAGAGTAACATTTTTTAAATTAAAAGAGTAACACGTGCCATGGTAAAATTCAAGCAGTACTTAAAGGTATGCAATGAAAGGTACGCGTCCTTAGCTAGAGTCAACCCGTTAACAGTCGCCGTGTGTGTGTTTATTGTGTTAAAACACGCAAGCACTTTTCATCTCGCCATTTGTACGGTCTGTGGTGTTAAGAACAGTGACGTCGTTGTGCAGCCCTCTCTGCAATCCTGCTCCAGAACACTCTTCATCTTCTGAGACTGGAACTGTGTCTCCGTGTGCGATGAGGAGCACAAGTAAGCAGCTGTTTGCTCACCCGTTTGCCAGCACAATGGCCCGAGCCCCTGACGCCCAGAGATGAGGGACGTGCCCCTCTGCAAAGACGCTTAGAGGATGAATGAGGAGGGAGCTCGCCGCCCGCACCTCTTGCAGGGGTCTCTGTATCCCTTGAGAGAAACGGCCCCAGTCCCTGCCTGTCCCACACACAAGACAACGTCTGACAGGGTCAGCGGCTGCGCTTCTGTCCTCTATAGCCAGACGCGCTCGCACCCAGGCCTTGGGTGCGACTGTGCACTGACCCTCCCCCACCCGTGTACAGGCAGGGGCTGGGACGCTGCGCAGGGGAGTCCGACACGGCCTCAGGAAGATTTCTCCGGGCTGCAGCCCGCCGTCCATGGTCCTCAGTAAGACTTCTGACTTCGGTTCTTAAAAGCTTGGCTTTTTCTTGAGTCAACACCCATTAAACACTAACTCCCCCTTTCTGCCCCAGCTGGCACCCCCCTTTCTACTCTCTGCGAATCTGACAGCTCTTGGGACCTCCTGCAGGTGGGACCGTAAAGCCATGTCCTGTGCCCAGCTCCTGTCGCTCAGCGCAGCGTCCCCAAGGCCCACCCACAGGTCAGGATGGCCTCCCTGTCATGCTGCGCGCACGCACGGCCCTGTGCGGAGGCAGGCGTCCGCTCGCATTCCTGTCGGCCGACACTGCAGTCTTTGATACACAGTTCTAATTTTTTCTAAAGTCAGATTTTTCTCCTATTCCTTTTGCTGCCTGTGCCTTTGGTGTCACATCAGAACAATCGCCGCCAAGTCGAACGTCGCCACGCTTTCCTCCGTGTTTTTCCCAAGAGTTTCATGGGTTTAGCTCTTACATTTAGACTTTTCATCCACTTTGAGTTGATCCCGGTTTACGGTGTTTGGTGAAGATCCAGCTTCCCTCTTTCGCACGTGGATCTCCAGTTTTGCCGGAGACTCCGCACGTTCCGTTCAAACAGACCCCCAGCTCCCACCCACCTCCACGAGACAACCACACGCCCCGCCCCCAGCTGCTCCGGCCAGAAACCCTGGGGAACATGCTCCGCCCTGCTGTTCCCGTGTACTTAGCGTGTGTCGGGTCCGCTGCGGAGAAACATTCGGGGTCCAGCCCAGGCTCACGGGCCTCGTGGCGGAGACAGTGTGCAGACCACACCGTCCCTGAGGGTTTCTGCCACGCGCAGCGTCCAGAGCCATAGGAGTGACAGTGACACACCTCCGCCACCCCTCCTGGCCAGCTCCCTGCTCCCATGCCTCCTCCCTGCACTCTGTTCTCTTTTTAAAAACTGTTTATTCTGAAACTGTTTTGAAACATACACAAAAGTAGACAGAATAGTACAGAACTTCCACAGGCCCTTCACTCAGCCTCAGCAGTCTTCAACTTGGGGCCAGCTCTTGTCCCTCCCAAAACACGATTATTTTGAAATCAACTCTAGATACACCTCCTTGATTTGTACCACCTGCTCCGTGCTTGGCTCAAGCATCCACAAGCAAAGATGTGGACAATTTGAGAATGCAACAAACAGAGAACACGTGCTCTTTTCCAGTGCAAACGGAACGTTCTCCACACGGACATATATTTGCAGCCCCAGACAGGCCTCAGAACGGCTTGGGGAGTGGAAGGAAGCAGCCTCTGGAGGCCAACAGATGCTGGAGAGATGCCTGCAAAGTGCTGGGGGACGGTGACTTTCAGCCCAGAATTCCATACCCAGCCCAGCTATCATTCACATGTGTGGGTGTAATACAGACATTCTTAGATGTAGGTGTTCAAAACGTATCCCGTGGGCCAGGCGCGGTGGCTCACGCCTGTAATCCTAGCTCTCTGGGAGGCCGAGGCGGGCGGATTGTTTGAGCTCAGGAGTTCGAGACCAGCTTGAGCAAGAACGAGACTCCGTCTCTACCAAAAATAGAAAGAAATTAATTGGACAGTTAAAAA
>CAUYSK010029921.1:0-21308 GCA_963575035.1 Avahi laniger | reverse complement strand
CAAATTTCTTTTTGCTTAAGATTGCTTTTGCTATATGGTGTCTTCTCCGGTTCCATAAGAAGGGTAGGATTATTTTTTCTAGATCTCTGAAAATGATGTTGGTATTTTAATAGGGATTGCATTGAATCTGTAGATCACTTTAGGTAGTATAGACATTTTAACAATGTTGATTCTGCCGACCCATGAGCACAGTATGGTTTTCCACCTGTTTACGTCCTCTTCTATTTCCTTCCTCAGTCTTCCATAGTTCTCCCTGTAGAGGTCTTTTACCTTCTTAGTTGAATATATTCCTAGGTATTTTATTTAAAATCTCTGTGGAAAGTTATATGGAGATACCTCAGACAGCTAAAAGCAGAACCATCATTTGATCCAGCAATCCCATTACTGGGCATCTACCCAAAGGAAAAAAATATATTCTATAAAAAAGACATCTGCACTAGAATGTTTATGGCAGCACAATTCATAATTGCAAAGATGTGGAAACAACTCAAGTGCCCATCAATACATGAGTGGATTAATATGTGGTATATGTATAGCATGGAGTTCTACTCAGTCACAAAAAAACAATGGTGGTATAGCACCTCTTGTATTATCCTGGATATAGCTGGAGCCCATTATACTAAGTAAAGTGTCACAAGAATGGAAAAACAAGCACCACAGGCTGGGTGCGGTGGCCTACACCTGTAATCCTAGCACTCTGGGAGGCTGAGGCAGGTGGATCACTCAAGGTCAGGAGTTCGAGACCAGCCTGAGCAAGAGCGAGACTCCATCTCTACTAAAAATAGAAAGAAATTAATCAGACAACTAAAAAATATATATAGAAAAAATTAGCCGGGCATGGTGGCACATGTCTGTAGTCCCAGCTACTCGGGAGACTGAGGCAGGAGGATCGCTTGAGCCCAGGAGTTTGAGGTTGCTGTGAGCTAGGCTGATGCCACAGCACACTACCCAGGGCAACAGACCCAGACACTGTCTCTAAAAAAAAAAAAAAAAAAAAAACAAGCACCACATGTACTCACCATCAGATTGGTATTAATTGATGAACATTTATGTGCACATATAGTAGTAACACTCATTCGATGTCAGGCAGGTGGGAGGAGGGAGGAGGGATGGGTATACTCATATCTAATTGGTGTGGTGCCCACTATCTGGGGGATGGACACTCTTGAAGGTCTGACTCAGGTGGGGAAAAGACAATATATATAACCCAAACATTTGTACCTCCCTAATATGCTGAAATAAAATTAAAAAAAAAATAATCCTACTCATTAACAATATGAATCCTCTGGTGAACTAAATATAACTAAAGCAATTATAGAATTGATACATAGCTAATCTATAGACCAAATTGACTTACCCCTATATTAATGACATAAGAAAATAAATATGCCCTTTTCTGAGAGGACATAATATATATTTCCATTTGTACTGTTCTTTTATTCAATTAAAAAACCATGAAACATGAAAGGAAGGAAGAACTTGTGACCTATCACTAAAAGAAAACACAATCAATAGAGCTCGAGGCAAATATGGCTTAGATGTTACAATCATCCAATCGAAACTTTAGAATAGTAGGTATAATAAAAAAATGGAAAGTATAAATGAAAAACTCTGGAATTTCTGTGGAGAGATAAAAACTTAAAAAGGAGCCAAAAGGAAAAACTGATGTCAGAAATTATAAATAATTTTAATGGATTTATCACCAGAATGTATGAAGCATAGAAAGCAGTGAATGTGAAAACAGTTTAATAGAAATTACTCAAATTTACACACAAAGTAAAAGAATGAAAACACAGAATAAAGACTCTAAGATCTATGGGACAATATAAAGTCATTCTGTGTGTGTGGTATGTGTGTATGTGTGTGTGTGTATATATGAGATATTTAAATATAAATGAGCATATATAAATACATATGTGTATGTTTGTGTGCGAGCATATATGTATGGGTGACAAATGTACAAACAGTTGATTTTCATTGTCTCAATCCTGTATTTGTGGACATACCTTCTTGGGAAAATTTATTTGTCATTCTGAAATCAGTACTGGCAGCACTTTTGTGGTGACTTGTTGCCATGTTCAGAGTGGCAAGCAATTTGAGTTACCTAATGTGCTTGTTCCCAACTGAGGTTGAGCAAGTTCATATTCTGCCTTTTTATTTCAGTTCTTATACTATAAACATGTGCCCTTTTCATGGTCTATTTAGTGCCATGTATTTTTTTGTATTTGTGCTTTTTATTGGCAATTTCACTGTTTAAAATATTCCCCAATGGTAGTGCCGAAGTATTGTCTAGTATTCTTAAGCATAAGAAAACTGTGATATGTATATGAGCTTTATGGAGAAAATATACATATTACATAAGCCTTGTTCAGGCGTGACTTATATTGCTGTTGGCTGCGAGTTCAATTTTAGTGAATCAACTATATATGAAATAAGGTATTTTTAAACAGAAACCCATAAAACAAGGTTATGTATTTTTTAATTGATGAAAACGTGACCAGAGACTAGCAGGAACCTAGCTTTAAATTTCCTCTAGGATCAATGGTTCAATATTCATGAATTCAGCAACTTTATAGAACATAACTACCACAATGTCAAAGTAATAACTACATAATATGCAGTTTATAACATATGTAAAAGTAAAATATATGACCACAAAGAAAATAGGATGGTAATTAGAAGTTTACTGGCTTAAGATTCTTATAGTACTAAGTACTAGATACTTTTGGAAGGTGGGCTGTGATAAGAAAAAGATGCATATACACATGTACAACAATCACTAAAAATAACAAAAGTGGGTACAAGTAGAAACAGAAGTGATAGAAAAGTAATTGATAATGACAATTAATTAATAGAAATTTAAAAGGAGATAAATTTGAATAATAATAATAATTCACTAACTAAAGGCAAAGAAATGAAAATCTGAAGGGAAAAATAGAAATCAAACATCAGAGTAGACAAATCCAAATATATCATTAATTTAAAGTAAATGGATTAAGTATTCTCATTAAAAGAGACTGTCATAAGTATTGACCTTTTATAAATGCAAGCAACTATATATTTTTATCAATAAACATACTTTAACCATAAATGCATAGAAAGTTTGAAAATAAAATTCTTTCAGAAAAAGTGGGGGAAGAAACACTTTCTGACTCATTTTATGAAGCCTACATAACTCGGATACCAACATTAGGCAGAAGAATTAAAAGGAAGGAAAGTTAAGGATCAATTTCACTCCTGAGCATAAACTCAAAAATCTTTAACAAAGTGTAGAAACTTAAATATAGCAATATAATAAAGACATAATATATCATTATCAAGTGGGATTATTGCAGGAATGTAAGGTTATTTTAGCAACCCAAAAACAACTGAAGTCATTAACCATAATTATAGATTAAAATTTTAAAAAGCCATTTATTATTCTAATAACTGAAGAAATATACTCAACAATATTCAATACCCATTCATGACTAAAACTCTCAACAAACTAAGACGAATAGAAAGTTTTTAAAGCTTGATAATGAACATGCACAAAAATTCCTACAGCCAATGTCAAACTTAATAATAAAAAATGAATACTTTGTCTTTATTAAGAATAAGATGAGGGTGTCTACTCTCATGTCTTAGACTTGGCATCATACTTGAACATCTTGCAAGGGTAATAGGGCAAGAAAAATAAAAATAAAATGTAATGGCTAATGAGGAAGAAGCGCAAGTGTCATTATTCAGAGATAGCTCTGACTATATATTTAAAAAACTGAAAAAAAAAAACAAAACTACTATAACTAAAAGCCTCAGTCAAACACTACTACACATCCAGCAGAATTTAGCAAGCTCACAAGATACACAATGTACCAAAATTAATTCAGTTTCTAAACACTAGCTACAAACAATTAGAAAATAAAATTAAAGAAACTTTACTACTTAAAAACATCTAAAAGAAGACTTCTAGTTTTCTGCTCTAGCATTTAAGAAACTCTGTAGTCACAATTCAACCTTAACAAATACAAAGCCAAAAAAACTGAAAAATTAACAACTCTTCTTAGATCTGTCAAAGAAGTGAGATAACAGGGCAACAACTGCCCCTCAAATTGGAGAGTCTGATAGGTAAATACAGGGAATTATAACTTAGCAGAGCAAAAATTCAGGAACAGTAACCTCTACAAGAACCAGTGCTGGAGAAGGCAAACCTGAACTATAACTAACAAATTGTTGGAGGTTCAGTATGGACAACTTTGAGAGTTAAAAACTCCAGGGTGACCCAGTCATAGGAAGGCCCCCACAGTTTGTGAGTTTTGTCCCCAGGAGCACTTATGTGGTCCTCTCAATGAATATCTAAGAGAAATCCTCTCATGCTTTTTATGGCAGGAGGAAAAAAAGAATTATTTTTAAGGACACTAGTGTATCCTGTACTTCTGAACAAGATCTGCCATCATGGAGAAACTATTTAACCAAAGCCTAACCTGCTGGGCTTTTAATCAGAGCCTAAATGACCTGGCAGAAGGGAAACATCCAACTCTAGCCCTGTCTGTCCCACCTAAGGAGTTGGAGTGGGGAAGATGGGGAATGAGAAGCACATATTAGTCCAAAATCCAGATATAGACTGAATAGAAGACTGAGACCTAATTATAATACTATAAAATGCTTCCCCTCCCCCTACACCTTACCATCACACTATTAAAGGCCTACTAAAGGCTTATTTAGTAGTTCCTTTTACTTAGTATATCATGTCTGACTATGAAGAAAAAATTAAAACATACTAAAGGGCAAATAACACAGTTTGAAGACACAAATTCATTCAGATATGCACAGATGTCAGAATTATTGGACTATAACTTTAAAATACCTATTATTAATATGCTAAAGTTCCTCATGGATAAATTAGAAAGCATACAAGAACAGGTGGGCAATGTAAGTAAAAAGATGAAAATTCTAAGAAAGAATCCAAAAGGAATGCTAGAGATTAAAAGTACTGTAACAAAAATGAGGAATGCTTTTGATGGGCTTATTTATAGACTGAACACAGCTAAAGGCAGCATCTCTCAGTTGAGGATATCTCAGTAGAAACCACCCAAATTGAAAAGCAAAGCAACAACAACAACAAAAAAAGACTACAAAAATAACAGAAACAGAATATGCAAGACCAAGAACTGTAGGACAACTACCGAAGTTATAAATACATGTAATGGGAATACCAGAAAGAAAAGACAAAGAGAAAGAAACAGAAGAAATATCTGAAACAAAAATGACTGAGAATTTCCTTCAAAGTAATTTTAGATACCAAACCACAGATCCAGGAAGTATACAGAACACTGAACACAATAAATGCCAGAAAAACTATATCTAGTCATCATTTTCAAACTATAGATAATCAAAGATAAGGAAACAATATTGAAAGAAACTAGAGTTTAAAAAATCCCCTCACTTATCGGGGACCAAATATAAGAATTACATCTGACTTGTCTTCGGAAATCCTGTGACATAATTGGATATCTGTCCCCTCCAAATCTCATGTTGCAGTTTGATCCCCAATGTTGAAGGTGGGGCCTACGGGAAAGTATTTGGGTCATGGGGGTAGAATCCTCATGAATGGTCTGGTAATGAATGAGTCTTACTCTATTAGTCTTAGAGATCTGATTGTCAAAAAGATCCTGACACTTTTGTCTCCTCACTCTCTTACTCCCTTTCTTTCCATGTGACATGCTGGCTCCCCTTTGCCTTCTGCCATGAATAAAAACACCTCGAAATCCTCCCCACAAGCAGATGCTGGTATCATACTTCTTGTACAGCCTACAGAGCTGTGAGCCAAATAAACCTCTTTTCTTTATAAATTATCCAGCCTGTGATATTCTTTTACAGCAATGCAAAATGGTCTAACATTCCCTGGCAGCAAGAAAACAGTGGAGTTAAATACCTAATGTGTTGAGAGAAAAATCCCACAACCTAGAATTCTGTACCATGTATAATTATTCTCAAAAGTGAAAAAGAAATAGAGATTTTTTCAGATAAACAAAAATTGAGGTAATTTGTTGCCAGTATAATTGTCCTTTAAGAAATGTTAAAAGAATTTCTTTAGAGAGATGATATATGTCAGAGACTTGGATATGCATAAAGGAAAAAAAAATCAGCGAATAAGGAAAAAAAATCAGGAATAAGTGAAGGTAAAACAAAAACTTTTATTTTTCTTATTTCTAACTGATATAAGAGATAACTATTCAAAATAATAACAGCAATAATGTATTTGATTATGTATGCTTATGTATGTGTGTTTATGTTTATGTATGCTTATGCATAAGTGAAATCAATGGCAACAATGATACAAAGGACAAGAGAGATAAATTAGGATTATGTTATTATAAGGTACTTGCACTACCCATGAAGTGGTATAGCACTATTTGAAAGTGGACTTGGATTAGTAAGTGTATATTGCAAATTTGAGAACAACAACTAAGAAAAGTTAAAAAAAAAGTACAACTAATATGTTAAGAAAGGAGAGAAAATGGGATCACATAAAATGTTCAATTAATGTCACAGAAGGTATAAAAAAGTAGAAGACAAAAATAGGTGCAAAGAACAAGGCAATAAATAGAAAAGAATAACAAATATGGCAGATATTATTCCAACTTATCAGTAATCATCTTAAATGTCAATGGTTTAAATACACCAATTAAATGCATAGATTTTCAGAGTGGATCAAAAACTAAGACCCAGCCATATGTTGTCTACAGGAAACTTACTTTAAATACAAAGACTCATATATAATCAAAGTAAATGGATAAAGAAAGATATACTAACATTAATTAAATGGATAAAGAAAGATATACTAACATTAATTAAAAGAAAAAATAGCTATATTAATTTCAGACAGAGTAAACTTCAAGGCAAGTAAAGTCATCTGCAATAAGGAGGGGTATTACGTATTGATAAAGGGGTCAGTTAGCCAAGAATATATAACAATACTTAATGTGTATGCACCTAACAAAAAACAGTATCATATCGAGAGGCGAAAACTGATAAAACTTCAGGGAGAAATAGATGAATCCACTATTATGGTTAGAAACTTCAATACCCTTCTAGCAGAAATCGACATATCCGGTAGACAGAAAATCAGTAAGAACAGAACGAATTCAACAGAACCATCAATCAACTGGATATAATGGACATCTGTAAACTACTTTATCCGAGAACAGAAGAATGCACATTCTTTTCAAGCTCAAGTGGGACATTCACCAAGGTAGATCATATTCTGGACCAAAAAAAAAAAAAAGCCATTTTAATACATTTAAAACAATAGAAATCATACAATTTCTGCTCCCAAGCCACAATGGAATTAAAACAGAAATTAATAACAAGGATAATTAGAAAATTCCAAATTTGTGGAGGTTAGACAACACACTTCTAAATAACACATGGGTCAAAGAATAATTCTCAAGAGAAATTTAAAAATATTTTGAACTAAATGAAAATAAAAACACAGCTTATGAACAATTGTAGTCAACTGATCTTTGACAAAGAAGCATAGGCAACACAATGAAGAAAAGATAGTCTTTTCAACAGATGGTGCTGGAACAATTGGACATCCATATACAAAAAAGTAAGTTTGACATAGACCTTACACCTTTCAGAAAAATTAACTCAAACAGATCACAGATTTAAATGTAAAATGTAAAACTATGAAACTTCTGGAAGATAACATGGGAAAAAAATTTAGATGACCTAGAGTTTGATCATGACTTTTCAGATATAACACCAATGACATTATCCATGAAAGAAAGAATTGATAAGCTGGACTTCATTAAAATTAAAAATTTGTGCTTTGTGAAAGACACTGTCTAGAGAATAAAAAGACAGCTACACACTACAAGAAAAAATTTTCAGAAAGACATTTTTGATAAAGAACTTTTTTCCAAAATATACAAAGAAATCTTAAAACTCAACAATAAGAAAACCAATTATCTAATTAAAATATGGGCCAGAGACCTTAACCAATGCCTTTTCAAAAAAGATATACAAATGGCAAATAAGCTTATGAAAAAATGTACCACATACATCATCATCAAGGAACTGCAAACTAAAACCACAATGAGATACAACTATACACCTATTAGAATGGCCAAAATCCAGAACACTGATAACACCAAATGCCTGTGACATTGAGGAACAAAAGGAATTCTCATTCGCCGCTGACAGGAATGAAAAATGGCACAGCCACTTTTGAAGGCAGCTTGGCAGTTTCTTATAAAAGCAACCATACTCTTATTGTATGATCCAACAATCACACTCCTTGGTATTTATCCAAAGGGGTTGAAAATTTATGTCTACATAATAACCTGTACATAGATGTTTATAGCAGGTTTATTTATACTTGCCAAAACTTGAAAGCAGCCAAGATATCCTTTAGTAGATAAATCAATAAACTGTGGTATATACATAAAATGAAATATTATTCAGCATAAAAAGAAATGAGCTACCAATCCACAAAAAGACATGGAGGAAACTTAAATGCATATTACTAAATGAAAGAAGCATGCTGAAAAGGCTACATATGCTATAATTCCAACTATGACATTCTAGAAAAGACAAAACTATGGAGAGGATGGAAAACATATGTTGTTATGAGGGATTGGTGGGGGGAAAGGAGAGATGAACAGAAAGAGTGTAGAGGGTTTTTAGGGAAGTGAAATTACTCTATATTATTCTATAATTGTGAATCCATGTCATACATTTGCCCAAACCCACAGAATGTTTAATACTCTAAATTTATTAGGGTTTACTAAGAGTACCTATGGACAAATGTACCACTCTGGTGAGGGATATTGATAATGCGGGAGGCTATGCATGTTTAGGGTATGGAGGTCTACCAGAAATCTCTGTACCTTGCTCTCAATTTTGCTGAAATTAAAAGTGATCTAAAAATAATGTCTAATATAAAACTCTGAGAGCATAAAATACATGGGATTAATATAATAAAATATTTGCATGATTTTTATGCTGAAAACTATAGAATATTTATGAGCTAAATTTGAGGTACTCTAAATAAATGAAAACATATACCATGTTAAAATATTGGGGCCAACACTTTGGGTGGCCCAGGCAGGATGATTGCTTGAGGCCAAGAGTTTGAAATCAGCCTGGGCAACGAAGCGAGATTCTGTCTCTACAAAAAATAAAAACAATAATCCGGGTATGGTGGCACACACCTGTAGTCCCTACTACCTGGGCGGCTAAGGCAGTAGGATCACTTAAACCCAGGAGTTTGAGGCTGCAGTGAGCTATGATGACACTATTGCATTCCAGCCTGGTGACATAATGAGACCTTGTCTCAAAAAAAAAATTATATATATATATATATATATAAAAAGACAATATTGTTATGAAAGGAATTCTCCTCAAATTGATCCATAGGATCTATAACATTGCAATCAAAACCCTAGTGGGATTTCTTGTTTTCCTAAAAATTGACAAGATAATTATAAAAGGATGTGGAATGCAATGCACTATAGCCAAAGGAACTTGGTAAACATGATTAAACTTGGAAGACATATGCAATGTGATGTTAATCTTTACTATAAAGCTATAGAAATCAAGACAATGTGGTATTGGTGAAAGAATAAAAAATACATCAAAAAACATAATAGAGACTACAGAAATAGGCACATACTTTCATGGTGAAATTATTTTGACAAGAGCACCAAAGCAATTCTATAGGGAAAGGAATGTCCTTTCAACAAATGTTGCTGAAACAACTGGTTATACATATGAGAATAAAAAAAACCCCTTGATTTATGCTTTAAACTACACACACAAATTATATTCAAGATATATCATAGATTTACACATAAAACCCAAAATTGTAACACTACTAGAGGAGAACATAAGAATATTTTTGCAACCCTAGAGTAGGAAGACATCAGGGATCACAGGAAGCTCTAACCATAAAATATAACAATAGAAATTAGATTTGATAAAAAATTTTCAACTGCTGCTCAATTTTACGCCACCAAGAAAAGATTAATAGGCAAGCCTTAGACAGGGAAGACATATTTGCAACACATAAAATCATAAACTGACAAATGACTTATGTCCTTAACATGTAAAGAACACCTACAAGATAACAAAAATACACACATTCAATTAAAAATGGGCAAATAGTTGAAAAGACACTTTATAAAATATATAAAAATATTCAAAAAAACACATGAAAATGTTCAGCATCATTAGTCACTAGGAAAAAGCTAATGAAAACTATAACGAAGTATGACTCATTTCCACTAAAATGTCTACAATTAAAACAGCAATGAACACAGTTTATGCTGAAGATGTGGAAGAACTGTAATTCTCACACATTGTTGATTAGAGTGTAAAATGGTCAAAGAACGTTGGGAAAGTTTAGTGATTTTTAAAAAATTTAATCATTGATTTACTTTATATCCACTCCCAGGCATTTATTTATCCAACAGAATGAAAATGTATGTCCACAAACAGCCAGTGAAAGATGATTTATAGCAATTTTGCTCTTAATACCCCCAAACTAAAAATAGCTGTCCATAAATAAGAGAATGGATGTACCAATTGTGATTTTCATATAATGGAATATTACTCAGCAATAAAAAGGGGAAAAACCCTTCTTATATAAACAACAACATTCATAAACATGGATAAGCCTCAAAAGTTTGCTGAGTAAAAGAAGAAGAATGTAAAAGGGGCCGGGCGCAGTGGCTCACACTTGTAATCCCAGCACTTTGGGAGACTGAGGCAGGAGGATCGCTTGAGGCCAGGAGTTTAAGACCAGCCTGGGCAACATAGTGAAACTCTGTCTTTACAAAAATAATAAAAAAAAATTATCTGGGCATGGTAGAGTGATGCCACCATGTAGTTCTACTTACTTAGGAGCCCGAGGCAAACGATCGCTTAAACACAGGAATTTGAGGTTGCAGTGAGCTGTGATCGCACCATTGCCATCCTGCTCAGGTAACAGAGAAAAACCCTATCTCAAAAAAAAAAAAAAAGAAAAAGAAAGAGAGGAAGAAAAAAAAAACAATAGAAAAGGGTACATACTGTATGACTGAAATTAAAGAAGTTTTAAAATAAGCAAAACTAATATATAAATTAAAATCAGATTGCAGTTACTTCTGGATCGGGGATGATTGGCAATGGGTACACGAGAGAACATTCTGTGGAGATGAACATGGATTAAGTGGATGTCAAAACTAAAGGAAATATATACTTAAGAATTGTGCGTTTTAGTCTATGTAAATTACACCTTGATAAAAGTATATGAAAGTATCAATACATTCAAAAAAGAAGAATTTCAAACTGGTTAAACAGTATAACACCAATTTTTTAAAAATGTATATTTCTATATGCTTAGGTGCATGCACATCCGTAGAGTAAAAACCTAAGAGGTAATACACTCATGTTTCTCTCTGGGTAGAATTATAAGTGATTTTTATGTTTTTTGAACCCTTGCTTATTTTCCAGTAGTAAATTATATATTAGATTTATAATGAGAACAACACAATAAACCCCACTAAAAGTTTTTTTGAATAGGAGACATTTTTGTGATTTGTTATGAGATAGTATACATTTAGGAGTAGATGACTTTTCCAAGGACAGAGTATTTTATATCTTATTTATCTGTTGCCTATGCATATGAAAATGACACATTCAGCCTGTTAATAGATCTATTTATTAATAAGCTCCTCCCCCAAAACCTGCACATGCTATTCTACTGTTTCAACATATGCATTGCATATGTTGGAGACAAACTCTGAGTACAGCTTGATTTGTGTTACTTTGTATATGACTGATTCTCTTCCCAGGATACTTATAGCTTTTTTATGCTTTATCCCAGATATTTAAGATTTTTTGGTGAAAGAAGTAATTCAATAATATATAATGATAAAACAATAATCTAGAAGTGAGCATTATGAGCATTGAGTATGTGCCAGTTACATTCTAAGCATATTGAAAACAACATCCAATATAATCTTCATAAGAAATATATGAGGTAAAATATGAGTAAGTCCAATTTTTGCTTGTTTTTAGTGAAGAAACAGAGATACATGGATGTTACATATTTTTTCCAACATATTTTGTCCACAAGCTAATGGCCAGAAATGGAATCCAAACAGTCTGGTGCCAAATTCAATGCTTTCAATGACTAGATTGCAAATTTTACTCTTTATAATAATGGGCAAATCATGTAGTCTTAAATCATCTTTTATAAATAATTACATAAAAATATTTTAAATTACCTCATTCATGATATAAGAATAAAAAATGTAATGTACCCTTATTGTGTGATTGTGACAAATAAAATGGTATAATGTATCTAAATGTTCTTGCTATACCAATGTGCCAATTAGCATTCTATTCCTCTCAGCTTCAAAGCCACCCAACCTTTGTGACTCTGCTTGAGACAGTGGCACGTTTCTCCCTTGTTAGTTGGCAAAATGATTGAGGTACCATCTACCCTGGGATGGCAGAAGACCCCAGGGAGGCACTGGAGAAGAGACAGTTCTTGGTTTCTGTGCAGCTTCTCTCCTGACAGGCTCCTGCACTGTGGCCAGCAGCAAATGGTACCTGACCATGGTACCTTCCTCAGCACCTCGGAGATTAATTTCCATTTCCCAGAGAAGCTTCTCAAAGAACTTCTCCACTGTGCAGTGGACCATGGTCCTGCCCTCTCCAATGAGGCCTGGATACCAGCCTTGGAGAAGGGGACCCATTTCCAGATTTGTTTCTTTCTTGGGTGCTCTGTGTTCCCCTTAGAGATAGAAGCTGTTCCCTGTGTCTGCTATTTCTGTATGCCTTAGAGTTACCAATCTGTAGCCAATCACCTGCTACTCTGATCTCCTGTTACCGGTAATAATTCTTTTAAAAATACTTTCCCTGTCCAAATTACTGTGTGGTTCCTGTCTCCTGATTGGAACCCTACTGACAAAACCATTAAGTGCAATGTCATTTAAATGGTAATTTTTGTGATTGAATATCCTGTACATGTAGTTGGAGGTATCTCTGAACATCTCGATCTTAAAATTTCTAAGTTTTGATAATTCCATTTGCAAGGAATAACACCTATCTCAAAGAATAAGGCATAGATAACAGAATGTTTGTGAAAATGCTTCAGATATTGTGAAAGTACTGTAGAAATGTAAGTTATTATTACTACATGGTAAACTCTGTGAAGGTGGGGCTATTTCTCTTCTGCCATCCCTGGATACCCAGTGCCTTCCACAGGGCTTTGTATACTGTGGGTGCTAGAGAAATGTTGCTTTGATGAACAGATGCATAAACATGTCTATATTACCCCTTTCATGTTTAAGTCCATTTGGATTAGATTTCAAAATGCTAGATAAAAAATTGAGTGCTTTCAATCTTGAAAAAATAAATATTACATTATAAAAATATGCTTAATATCCTTCACCTGCATCCCTAAATATTCTAGAATCTTGCTTCAAACACATTTGTAGTTATAAATGAAAAATAATAGAAAATATAAATAAAACCATATGGTCCCAGAAACTAAAAATTTAGTGTACTATTAAAATTGACTATTTTCAGTTGCATTTTGTGAAAATATTTACTCTTTGTAAGCTGAGAAGACACATATAATTGACTCCAATTTTGTTATCTTTAGGTGCAAAATATGAGTTCTGATGGCAAACTCTATGTTACAGCATAACTAGAATACTTTTTTAAAGTGCTTTTAAAGCAGATAAATAACTTCACATTTCATGCTTTTTCCAGAAGAGAAGCAGTTGTCATAGATTTTTTTCACTCTTAATAGTCTCTCCTACGATATTTTCACCAAAAATCCTAGACAGATATCGAGCTAAAATGTGTTACTATGGCCAGGAAGAAGATGTACAGTATTTTCTTCTTTCACCAGTACATGGGCTTGTGTACTCGTATAATGTTTTTTCCTCCTATTGCAACATTTTTCATAATTTTACCAGCAGCCCTGCCAAAGAACTTCATTGTTCTCTTTCTAAGTACATGAAAGTGATAATACTACACAAGCTGCTTTGATTGTAGGGGGCAAAGAAAGGCAAGGATTCTGGATTCCTGACATTTTTTCTAAAAGTAATGAAAAATCATCTATTTTTAGTGGACTTTCGTGTGTGGGTGCACATATCTATTTGGTGTATTTGGAAAAAATGGAGACAAAGGATAGCCTCAAAGCTATTACACATATATACTTAAACAGTATAGTAGATGCATAGGCTTCTTCCCTCTGCTTCATGTAAACAAAGGATAGAATCTATATAAAGCAGATGCTGACTTTCAGATCCAGGGACAACCCAGTGAACAATCCTTGGATCAAATGCTATTCTAAGCAAGAATAATGAATTACGTCAGAAGCACACCTGAAGCATGTCTTTGTTTTATGGAATACAGAATAAATAATAGATGGATCAATAAGTAAATAAATGAATGAATAATTGAATCAATGACTTCCTGAAGGTTAAGAGGATATGAAGGACAGGTCAGCAGTGCATAGCTAGGAACACTGGGCTCTTTCATGAGTCTACTACTTTTCCAAGAATGTCATTCGCTGCCTTGCCTGCCTATTGACAATGCTTGTTTCTGTACTTTCAGTGCACTCGATGAACTTTGTTTTTGTAAATAAAAAAGCATAGTAAATATTTCTAAGCAACATTTCACTGATTTATATTGGGGATTGAGAAAATGTGTAATAATGGTTTAAGATGGCTATTTTTAGATTGAATGAAAAAATCAAGAAGAAATAAAAATCTAAAGAGGTGCAATGAGGCTGGGAAAAGGGAAATAATGAACAATCGGCTTCATTATCTTTGAAGTTTTAGCTGAGAAATGCCTATTTTCTCATCTGTTTTTATTAACCGACTAAAAAGCCATTCGTATTTTGCTTTAATTGTCATTCTAGATTGATAGGTCAGTTCTTAGTATGCTCTTCAAGCCTCAGTCATTTAAAAAATTATTCTGTTGTCAGGTCATAAAACTATGGATATGGCAGACTCTATTCGATACAGTGTTTTGCAGTGCTTATCATTTAAATTTATGCCTGCAAAGCATAATCCATACCCAACCACCTTGTTGTCAAAACTGAGAAATCATATTTTCACTCAGATAATATTCACTGAGTGTCTACCAGGCACTGAGTGTGCAAGTACAGTTTGTCTCTCATCTGATGAACTTACAGCTGTTTGTCAAATCAAAGAACTTAGAAACGTGTTAGAGAAATATTTTAAAATAGTTCACCCTAATTATAGGTATATCTTACAGAAGTTTTCTAAGAATGCACTTTCCATAGCTTGCAAGCTAAATATGTGTTTTAAATTGCTATTAAAAATTGCTAGTGCCATTTTGAGTGCTCTGTAGTGTGGTAAGTTATTTTTATGCAAGATTTCAGGTAAGACCTGCAATATGCCTAAGGAGGTAGCTATTATTAACTTTATTATTTTAAAGAGTAGGACACTGAAGCCTACAGTGATTAAATGACTTTTTCAAGATTACACAACCTGTAAGTGTCCAAGACAGGATTTAACCTGGGCTTGCTATCACCAGCGTTTATGTTCAACTATTTTACCACATTGAGTCTGTATATGAATGAGCATACTTCCATATACTCACAAATTATAACCACGTGTAATGATTCATAGTATTTTTCTCTCTGGGGGTAGAATTAATTCATTTACTCTTTCAACAAGTATTTTGAAATACACTCCATGAAGGGCACACATTGCTATGTAATTATGAATAAGGCAAACAAATAAATCATAGTACAGTGTGAAGCACCCCAGAATCATCCTACAGATACATGCAGAAGGAGGGACTGCATCTGGGGGAGTGGCCGAAGAAGACACTCCAGGATAATTGTATCTGTTACTCCAGTGCCCGTCGTCTGGAACACCAACTTCCTTTTTAGACACCTAAGCATTTTCTATTTTGCAGAATCTTGTACTTCTCAAAGTGATTACAAGGGAGGGGTGTGTTAAGCTGGTGAACAATTCTCCGCAGGCTCCTTTTCTCTTACTGCAATAGCTATTCACATATCTAGAGTTGAAGTTTCTATTATGCTGTGTTCCAGGTCCTGATTAATTATTATTTGATTTGTCTTCTTGCTCCTCAAGTCCCAATAATGTTGGGTGTAGCAGATATCAGATCTATTGCTTCGAGGAAGTAAAAGGTAGTGCAATATAGGGAAGGAAAACTGTCTTTTCCTTCTACCCATCACAGGATCATGGCTGAGGCCGCTGTTACAAAAGATAGATTAACAAAAGCATATAAATTGATTGAATATAAGTTTTAGGTGACCCAGGGGACTTCATAAGAAAATGAAGACCCAAAGAATTGGTTAAACTCCAGTGTTTTTATGCTTGGTTTGATGAAGAGTGGAAAATTTTAGAGAACTGATAGGAAAAAGGTATGAGACATGTGCAGTAAACCGTGGTGGTGGAAGGAGGAGGTAGGAACTTTGTGTCTCTGTGTCTCCTGGTCTTGGAGATAAAGAATGCCCTTTTCCTTTGGGTACAGGGAGGGCACCTCTCACATGCAGGTCTTATTACCGATTTCAAGATCGGATCAGAACATCCGTCTTGCACATGCTGTGTCTCAATTTCCTTCAGCTTAAAATATTCAATATGCTGAGGTGCCACATTTTGGGGGTAGCGTGTCCTAGCCCATCAGAGACAAAAGTAAAAGTACACAGTTGGACCATTACTGTCACAGAAAGTACTGTCAGCCACACGTAGCTTACTTTAGGAATTGTTGAAGTTGATTTACAAATCCAACATCAGGAAAAGCGAGTTGATATCACCTTTACAATCACTTGACAGCTTAACACAGGAACTGCTCCAAAAATATCTTGCCAGACTCAAGAGCTAACTCCTTTGAGCTAACTCCTAGCTAGATACTGAATTTTAAAATTTAGGGTAAAATGGTTCCTTTGTCCCTAGTAATCCCATATCAACCTCCATGCACCTAAGTTTTCTTTCTTTACCCTACGATTTTCTGTCAATTTTGTTATGGATTTATGTACTTATTGTCTGCATTTCCCACTAGAACAAAAGCCCGTTATACGGGGGGCAGGAACCGCATCTTTAAAATAAGCTTCAGTTTGCTTTGAACTGCAGGTTGTATTGAGAAATGTGCATTTAATAATCACGCTAAGAGGGTGACTTGAGAACATCTGGGCCAGACCATAAGACTTAAGAGTTCAAAGAGTGCAGAGTTTATGCATTGCCAATGCCTATGCCTGACACATAATTGGTGTTAGCATTCTCCCTCAATATGGAAATGTCTGTGCTCCTTAGAGAATGTTTTCCTATTATCTTTATACTTCTGTTAACCTTTTTCTGCCCCAGAATTTGCTTCCTATTATTTCTTATCCTATTGCATGACCTGGCCTTAATAGGAATTCAGCACATTAATTAACATTTAATAAGAGCCTTCTTTATTAACAACTTCCAATGTCACTTAAGGTATTTGAATTGTTTATTATGAGCCAATTAAAATGCAAACAACTAATGCAAGTCCTATGGTCACTGCGACTCAATCCAGGTGGCTTAGTAGTAATGTGAACAAACATTGGATTCATCCCTTTGCAAATCTATAAAAGAATCTAGACTTTGTTCTTCAGATGGGGATTTGTGATAGATAGAGCTATGTCCGAAAATAGGGGTTTTTCCAAGTTATGTGGTTTTATATTAACCTCTTCATTGATACTTTATTCAGTAATATTTTTTAAACTTGCAAATCTCTAAAAAACTTTCACCAAATTAAAGAGAAATTGAAACAGTAATTTCTTAAGCACATGGAATCAAATAATCAACAGAAGGCCAATTTCACTTCCCAAATGACTGTACTTTAGTATGGTGGTTTATACTGCTATTACAAAATTTAAACTTAACTTTTTACAGCTTAATAATTCTTATACACATAGGTGTGTCAATCACCATACTATGACAATTTTAATATCTTTACTTAATCAAAAAGTTGCCCATTTTCCTCTATTTTTAAAAATCACACAAGTAATACATATACAGTGCTTTGTTCCTATAAAATATTTTAAAAGCCCGCAACCAACCTAATAATATATCTGAGAAACTTCCAATATTGTACTAACTGAACTACCCTCATTCTTTTCAATTCTACGTAATATTTCACTATGGTTGAATCACAATTTATTCAACTATTCCTTTATATGATAGGCATACACGTTGTACCCAATTTTTTCTAATAAAATCAATACTGCAATAAATATTCTCCATCACAATGATTGTATTCAGGAAGTATTTCTTTTAGATGAATAGATAAATGTTGATGTGGAACTGTTTGGCTGACATTTCGAATTTTAATTAACACTATTATAAATAAATTGTCTCCAGTGATCATACTATTCACGTACCAACAACATATGAGAAGATTTATTTCTTTACACATTCCACAAATGCAAACTGCTGCACAATTTTTTTGCTATACTGATGAAAAAACAATTATACCTATCACGTTATTTTTTATTTCCTCAATTATTAGTAGTGCTGTTCATGTTTTCATATAATTATTATCCATTTCTAGTTTCTCTTTGGTTTTATACTTTGCCCAGTTTTGAATTTGGTATCTCTTTCTTAGTAGATATTTTCCTACATATCCTGAATATTAATATGTTGTTGGCTATATGTACTATAAATATTTTATTTCTAGTTTCTAGTCTTTTAACATTAGTTAATATATTGTTCATGGACTAGAAGTTTAAATATTTTTATGATATTTAATCTGCTATATTTTCTTTCTAGCTTCTGTGTCTAGTGTTTCTTATGAATTTCTTTTCCTCTCTGAAGTCATAAATATTCCCTATATTTTTTGAATACTTTTTATGGTTTTCAATTTTGGGTTTTTACATTTAACTTTTAAAACAATCTGGAATAAGTTTTGTATATAATGAAAGACAAGGTCTAATTCTTTTTCATAAGGGCAGACAATTGACCAAATACTAGTTCACCGACTAGTCCCTCCCTTTCCAAGTGATTTGAAATGCCACATGTTTCATGAACTAAATTCCCATAGTGTACAGAGTTCACTTTCCAATTTATCGCTGATGTCTATGTGGGTAAAGTTCTGCTTTCCTATACTTGCTGATTCTTGTATAGCCTTGTTGTGATTTTTGATCCTAAGTTCATGTTCATTGGAACTTATCTCTAGTACTGTTTTGAGATCCTAGTTCAAAGTATGTGTTCCTCCAGAGAGGACTTATATGTTGCTTCTGCTATCTGCTTAGTGAATCCATTATAAATTAAGTTCTTGGTTTGATGTTTTCAGGATCTCACCGACATGTGAATTTGGGCCTCAAACCTGAGTGAGGCTGGGTTGGGAGCCGCTAATTCTTGAGTTACGAATTCCTGTGACATAAAATTATTTTCGATTCATCCAGACCAAAACTGGAGATAAACATAGTTTTAGTTTATCCATTCACCCCTTTATGTGTAGCCTATGGTGGTATTCAGCTTTATGAGGCATCAATGATCCAACTCTCTATCCTATATGAGCCCAAGGCCTGGGTTCCTGAATCAATTACATGCTTACGTCTATTAAATCAGAGTTTTAGTCATTGCAGATTAATAGGGAAACTGACAGTTTCTGGGCTTGCTTACCTCCCTAAAATTGTACTTTCACTTGGTTCCTAGTCTTAGTGATTTCCTTTACTTTCCCAGAAGATTACTTTTTATTTTTATTGTTGGCATGGAAAATTTTCTTTTGCTTTGGTTTAACTCTATTGTTTTCCGATAATAAGATAGCCATATTGACTTTCTTTCGGTTAATATTTGCTTGCTAATCTTTCCCCCTCCATACTGTGCTCCAAGACTTTATGAGTGTCTCTTACATGCTACATATGCCTATCTTTTTCCAAAAATCCAATCTGACAACCTTATCTTTTCACTGGAGAGTTGGGTCATTTACATTTATAAAGATTAATATAATATTTGGATTTATTTCAACCATCTGTCTAGTTACTATAACTATTCTATGCCTTTCTTTTTTTCTTTTCCTGCTTTCTTTTGAATTGTTCAAGACTCTTCCTTTTTCTCTAGTGGTTTAAAAAATTATTCACTCCATTTGTATTTTTTTGTTGCTCCTAAAACTTTAATATAAATACTTAACTGATCAAAGTTTAAGGCTTATCCTTTTCTTTTAGCTCTTAAAGAACAATATAAATACTTAAGAATGGTATGACTGATCATCTGCCTTCTGCGTTACATGTTATTATTATTTGGCATTTGAGTTCTAACTTGTTTTAAACCCCCTGTGCCCACCCTCAAATCACTTATTCACCAGGACTCACAGAACTTAGTAAAACTGTTGTACCCACAGTTATGGTGTATTAAAGGAAAAGCATACAAGTTAAGACCACTAAATGAAAAATAATGCATAGGGTAAAGTCCAGGAGAAACCAGACAGGAGCTTCTAGTTGTCTTGTCCCAGTAGAGCCCTATGAACAGTCTTATGTTAATTTTTTCACCAACAGTGTGTGACAAAATGCATGAGCTGCTCCCAACCAGGGAAACTCACTCAAGCCTTGCTGTCCATGATTTCTACTGGGGGTTGGTCACATAAGTATGGGGCATCTATGAGGCTGACCTTAGTTACTCAGTCTCCATCTCCCCTTCCAGGGATCAAACAGACACAGCACAGCCCAAGGTCCACACCATAAATCACATTGTTAGCATAAACCATCTGGCCTGGATCAATGCCCCAGGTACACAAAGACATTCTCCTAAGGCCTGATATTGCAAGGGATTACAGGGTGTTTCCCAGGGGCTTATCCAAGACTAGTCTTTTTCTTTGGAACTGTGGGGTTTGTACATCCCAAGCCTGCTGAGTTAACCCTT
The DNA here is from genome assembly GCA_963575035.1 of Avahi laniger. Classification (NCBI taxonomy): domain Eukaryota; kingdom Metazoa; phylum Chordata; class Mammalia; order Primates; family Indriidae; genus Avahi; species Avahi laniger. The sequence goes on along the minus strand of CAUYSK010029921.1, from coordinate 435 downwards.
TCCTCCACATCCCCTAAGTTATTACCATTTTATACAGGCAGCATTTGTCAGATTTATCCACAAGTTCAACAGTTTTATTGGTCAATATTTTTTCTTGTATCTTGAACCATTCTTCTGTTTATATTATTTATTTATGAAGTATATTTCTAACAATTTTTAAATGAGAGTTTATTAACAGTAAACTCTCTCTGCTTTGGTTTATTTAAAAGTGTGTTTATTTTGTGCTCATTCTTAAATTAAAATTTAGTTGGTTATAAAATTTGAAGTCAAAAATTATTGCTCTCGCCCGGAACAGAAAAATGGCGGATTAGGGGAGACCTCCTGGCTCTCTGCTCCCACAGCGGGAGGTGAAGAACACGGACACCCACACGCGAGTGAGGCGCTCTCCCACAGGATCGGCTTTGCGAAACTGCAAAGAAGCAGCGAGGGACAAAC